>JAWQEG010004199.1:0-30000 GCA_033782935.1 Petrolisthes cinctipes
CACACACACACCTTTATATGCACACACTATCTCTATACACACACACACACACACACTCTATCTATATATACACACACACACACACTCAATATGCACACACTATCTATATATACACACACACTCATACACTATCTATAGCAGTGTTTGTTTAGCTATATACACACATCTTTATCTTATACAAAGCAAAATCACGTAGCTTCGTTTGTGTGTATGTATGTGTGTGTGTGTGTGTGTGTGTATTTCCAGGTATCTGTGAGTTAATTTGGATTAGTTTGTGTGTGTGTGTGTGTCCGTGTATATGTGAGTTAATTTGGATTAGTTTGTGTGTGTGTATGTGTGTGTGTGTGTGTGTGTGTGTGTGTGTGTGTGTGTGTGTTCGTGGCATAGTTTGGAGGAATCATAGCATTTCTCCTTAAGGGGGTGCGGGAGTAGGGGACAGGCTTGGGGGGGGTGGGGGTTGGGGGTGCGGGAATAGGGGGACAGGCTTGGGGTGGGTAGAAAGCCTGTCCCCTATTCCTGCACCCCTCCCAAACCCCTCCCAAGCCTGTCCCCCTACTCCCGCACCCCCCAAAACCCCCCCAAGCCTGTCCCCTACTCCCGCACCCCCCTAAACTCCCCCAAGCCTGTCCCCCTACTCCCGCACCCCTTAACCCCATGGAGGTCTTGTGTGTTGTGTTATGTGTGTGTGTGTGTGTGTGTGTGTGTGTGTGTGTGTATGTGTGTGTATGTGTCAACTGATTTGTACTGTAAACAATGTCGTCTGTGTGTTACCTCTCCCCACACATACCTCTCTCTCTCACATACATACACGAACACACACATACGCTCTCTTTCTAACACACACACACACTCTCTCTCTCTCTCTCTCTCTCTCTCTCTCTCTCTCTCTCTCTCTCTCTCTCACATACACACACGAACACACACATACGCTCTCTTTCTAACACACACACACACACACACACACACTCTCTCTCTCTCTCTCTCTCTCTCTCTCTCTCTCTCTCTCTCTCTCTCTCTCTCTCTCTCTCTCTCTCTCTCTCTCTCTCTCTCTCTCTCTCTCTCTCTCTCTCTCTCTCTCTCTCTCTCTCTCTCTCACATATACACACACGAACACATATACGCTCTCTTTCTAACACACACACACACTCTCTCTCTCTCTCTCTCTCTCTCTCTCTCTCTCTCTCTCTCTCTCTCTCTCTCTCTCTCTCTCTCTCTCTCTTCTCTAAATATTTCACTGTTAGGCCTATGTTCAGTACTATCTAATCACCTCTCTCTCTCTCTCTCTCTCTCTCTCTCTCTCTCTCATAGAATTATTGATTTGAGGGAGAAGGTGATAGAAAGGTGGGACAGTAAACACGAAGGATAGAGAAGGATAGGAGGAAGAAAAAAGGTGATAAAGAGATGGGAAAGGAGAGAGAAGGTGATAAAGAGATGGGACAGTAAACAGGAAGGATATAAAAGGAAAGGAGGGAGAAGGTAATAAGAGAGGAGGGACAGTAAACACGAAGGATAGAGAAGGATAGGAGGAAGAAAAAAGGTGATAAAGAGATGGGAAAGGAGAGAGAAGGTGATAAAGAGGTGGGACAGTAAACAGGAAGGATATAAAAGGAAAGGAGGGAGAAGGTAATAGAGAGGTGGGAAACTAAACACGAGGTCAATGAAACGTGGGACAGCTGAAAATTGCAAGGGAGTGGTAAGTGTTGCTGGGTGAGGGAGAAGAGGTTGAGGTGGCGTTGGTAAAATGGATGGAAGGCCACGAAGAAAATATCATCCAAGGGTATCTGGTTTGAGCTACACATACACGCATACCTTTCATGTTATACACACACACATACACCACTTTCATGTTACACACACACACCTTTCAATTTACACACACACACCTTTCATTTTACACACACACACACACACACACACCATTTATGTTACACACACACACACATACCTTTCATGTTACACACACATACACACACACCATTTATGTTACACACACACATACACACACACCATTTATGTTACACACACACATACACACCACTTTCATATTACACACACATACACACCACATTCATGTTATACACACACACACACACACACACACACACACACACACACACACACACACAGCTATTACACGACGAATACTAGCCTATGTTTCTTTCTCATTACTGGATGGTTTCAAGTAACTCAAAAATACAGACGTGTACTGTAAATAACTCACCTTCTGACCTGTTAATTAAAACCTAACATGACTCAGTGCTTTGTGACAATCTAATCTTATGGGGGCAACAATAGTAGTGTGTGTTGGTGGTAAGTCGGGTCCAACTGATTCCTCCAAGTTATTCCAGGCAACAGTCTATCATTATTTTCGCTAATACGGTCCTGTTTCTTGGCATGCTTTGGAGGAATCAAGACACACTATACTATCTCCTTAACTCACGAATTTATTGTGGAATCTCCATATAAATTGCACAGTTGAGGAAACATAAAACAGATACACTTGAAATGGGACCCCTCATTGAACATAGGGTAGGATGAGACGTTGTGTGTTTGTGTGTGTGTAACATGAAAGTGGTATGTATGTGTGTGTGTGTGTGTGTGTGTGTGTGTGTGTGTGTGTGAGTGTGTGTAACATGAAAGTGGTATGTGTATGTGTGTGTGTGTGTGTAATATGAAAGTGGTATGTATGTGTGTGTGTGTGTAACATGAAAGTGATATGTGTGTGTGTGTGTGTGTAATATGAAAATGGTGTGTGTGTGTATGTGTGTCTGTGTAACATTTAAATGGTATGTGTATGTATGTGTGTGTGTGTGTAACATGAAAGTGGTATATGTATGTATGTATGTGTGTGTGTGTTTAGAAGCGACGTTGTAGGCTAATAAGTGTGAGTTTGATGTCCAACACTGGAGTACCTATATCCGACCACACTTGGTAATATTGCTTCAGGGCAAGGGGGAATTTATGACGTCATGTTGTGTATTGATCAAACGTGTGTGTGTGTGTGTGTGTGTGTGTGTGTGTGTGTGTGTGAGTGACATAAAAGTGGAGTGTGTGTGTGTGAGTGACATAAAAGTGGAGTGTGTGTGTTTGTGTGTGACATAAAAGTGGAGTGTGTGTGTGTGTGTGTGAGTGACATAAAAGTGGAGTGTGTGTGTGTGTGTGTGTGTGTGTGTGTGTGTGTGTGTGTGTGTGTGTGTGTGATATAAAAGTGGAGTGTGTGTGTGTGTGTGAGTGACATAAAAGTGGAGTGTGTGTGTGAGTGTAACATGAAAGTGCTATATATATGTGTGTGTGTAACATTCGTATTCCACCCACGTGCGTGTAGATAAACATGTTATCTATAGAATAATATAAATACCTAACCTTGACGTGGCTTCTATCAGTATAATAGGCCTATAATTAAGGTAAACAAACACTCTCCTTACGTAACTATCAACACAAGTGAAGTGATGATAATGTCTGTATGTAATCTTTACCATTTAATGAGTATGATAATTTTTTTTTTTTTTTTTTTTTTTTGATAGACGTGTAGGCCTATTATATTTATACTTGATTTGTTGGTGATTTGGAAGGAGTGTGATTCCTCCAAAAAAAAAGTGTGTGTGTGTGTGTGTGGTGTGTGTGTGTGTGTGTATGTTTGTGTGTGTGTGTGTGTGTGTGTGTGTGTGTGTGTGTGTGTATGTTTGTGTGTGTGTGTGTGTGTGTGAGTGACATAAAAGTGGGGTGTGTGTGTGTGTGTGTGTGTGTGTGTGTGTGTGTAAAGCTGATTATATTATTTCCAAACTGTACTTCATAACTTGGCATATGTTGGTGGTGACACGACGTTTGCCGCTGACTGTACAGTGGGCGTCATGAATTGTTACACAGAGCATTGGTTAAGGGACCCTGTGATGTAGTCGGAAAATTGGAAATAATGAGTCCTTCAAAAATTGCCACGAAACACACACACACACACACACTTATATGGAAATTAATAATGTACAGAGTGATCTATTTGTATGATAATATTACTATGTAGGAAAGTTAATTGGTGTTTTGGAAATAATTAATGTACTAAAGTTTCTAGTTGTAAAATATTATTGGTAGAAAAGATAATTGGTACTTACAGAGTGTGTAGTGTAGTGTGTACTTACAGAGTGTGTAGTGTAGTGGGTACTTACTGAGTGTGTAGTGTAGTGTGTACTTACAGAGTGTGTAGTGTAGTGTATACTTACAGAGTGTGTAGTGTAGTGTGTACTTACAGGGTGTGTAGTGTAGTGTGTACTTACAGAGTGTGTAGTGTAGTGTGTACTTACTGAGTGTGTAGTGTAGTGTGTACTTACAGAGTGTGTAGTGTAGTGTGTACTTACAGAGTGTGTAGTGTGTACTTACAGAAAAATGGTGTATAGTAGTACTTACAGAGAGGGTGTATAGTAGTACTTACAGAGAGGGTGTATAGTAGTACTTACAGAGAGAGTGTACAGTACTTACAGAGAGGGTGTGTATAGTAGTACTTACAGAGAGGGTGTATAGTAGTACTTACAGAGAGGGTGTATAGTAGTACTTACAGAGGGTGTATAGTATGTACTTACAGAGAGGGTGTATTATAGTACTTACAGAGAGGGTGTATAGTAGTACTTACAGAGAGGGTGTATAGTAGTACTTACAGAGAGGGTGTATAGTAGTACTTACAGAGAGGGTGTATAGTAGTACTTACAGAGTGTGTAGTATGTCCTTACAGAGAGGGTGTATAGTAGTACTTACAGAGAGGGTGTAATATAGTATGTACTTACAGAGAGGGTGTATAGCAGTACTTATAGAGAGGGTGTATAGTAGTACTTACAGAGGGTGTGTACAGTACTTACAGGGTGTATAGTAGTACTTACAGAGAGGCTGTGTATAGTCCTACTTCCTCCACCACCTAAACACCAACAATGAATCCAGCAGGGAGACCACAACATAATTTATAAGGACACAGATAGAAGGCACTGTAGCGTCTTCAGTCCTCCAAAGTATGCGGGAAACAGGACTGGAATGGACAATTATAATGGTGGCCTTGTTGCTTAGGATAGTGTGGGGGGAATTAATTTACTCCCAGATGATTTACCACCACCACCACCAACAACAACAACACTTTAAAACCCCTATGATGTAGTCAGAAAATTGGAGGTTAGTGAGTCCTTCATATATTTACCACGAAACACACACACACAGTCACACACACACACCTACAGTATATATATGGAAGGAGCTTGTTTCGTGGTATAGTCAGGAGGAATCAGAACCCACTGACCCCCATACACGGTCATGGGTCCCATATTAAGCTGTCTGTGTGTGTGTCTGTATGTGTAGGATATTAAGTGGTGAATACAGATAATAAAATACAGCTAATAAAATACAGAGGCTTTCCTTGGCTTATAATAATACACCAATAATATAGTTCAGCTCAGTATAAATCCCTATAAATGACTTAGTATAGTACTGCTTGTAATGTAAAGAGATATAGTGTTATTTAATGCGATACTGAAATACAACAATTGGACTTCTAATTCCAAATCGGCCGCCATGATGGGTGAGTTGACAGTTGCTACAATTTTATCATCATTTTTACATTTCCTAACACGTATGAATAACAAACATTTTTCATTTCATATCACCTCATCTAAACACTGACAAGATTAATGTGTATAATGAAATGAATTGAATGTTTTGTTGATGTTTTTAATGTGATCACGGATTGTACACGTGTTTATAATTTCCAAATGTCTACAGAGAGAGAGAGAGAGAGAGAGAGAGAGAGAGAGAGAGAGAGAGAGAGAGAGAGAGCGAGAGAGAAAGAGAGAGAGAGAGAGAGAGTATACATATCAGCATACGAGTACATACATATGAGAGAGAGAGAGAGAGAGAGAGAGAGAGAGAGAGAGAGAGAGAGAGAGAGAGAGAGAGAGAGAGAATGGATGGTAGAAAGATAAAAGTGGAGAGAGAGAGAGAGAGAGAGAGAGAGAGAGAGAGAGAGAGAGAGAGAGAGAGAGAGAGAGAGAGAGAGAGAGAATGGATGGTAGAAAGATGAAAGTGGAGAGAGAGAGAGAGAGAGAGAGAGAGAGAAAGGTTCAGGTGGTATCCAAAGTAGTAGTGTTGTCCAGAAAGAGATTTTTTATGAACTAATGGAAGGAAGTGAGGTTATACTGCCTTGGGCCTTGGAAACCACCACCCTGTAGACCTGTTTACACACACACACACACACACACATTCCATCTCCCTAACATTTTTCTTTCTCTCTCTCTCTCTCTCTCTCTCTCTCTCTCTCTCTCTCTCTCTCTCTCTCATTCCACCTCTATTACCCTACCATCCTCTCTCTCTCTCTCTCTCACACACATTCCACCTCTATTTCTCTACCATCCTCTCTCTCTCTCTCTCTCTCTGTAGGTGTTTATTGAGGGAGATATGTACACATAATAATACACATGTACACATTGTTACACACATAATAACACACATGTACACATTTTATTACTCATGTACACATTTTATTACTCATGTACACATTTTATTAAACATGTACACATTCTTTGGAGGAATTAAAAGATTGAGACTAGAATTTATATTTGTAATCTTTAATTAATGTTGTGAAATGTCTACAATTGACAGAGAATATCACAGTTAAGGGACCCTGTGATGTAGTCAGAATATTGGAGGTAAATTAGTCCTTCAAACATTGCCACGAAACACACACACACACCCATACCTATAATGTAAAGGAAGGAGGTTGTTTCGTGGCATGGTCAGGAGGAATCAGAAGCCTCCAATTCTCATATACACGATCACAGGGTCCTTAAGGGGAGATTCTCTTGTTGGTGAATTGGAATTAAGGTCTGTGTCCCCTCCAAACTAACTATGCCACGAAACAAATCCCCAACTAGTACATAAATATTTGAGGACGTCTGTTTTCTGGCATAAATATATAGGTGGAATCAGAAACCTTCCAATTCACCAACAATATAATCTCCCGTTAATTAAAGCATCGCAGTTCACTCATGTACAGCTGGAAAAGTAAAAAGTGCAACAAAAATATAGTTATAATTATGACAACATCTTCACTACCACCATCACCACCACACAAAGTTCAGCCAATCACGTTCCACTTTACATTGACTTTAGGTTCCCAGTGATTCATTGATAAAGATACAAGCTTGGGTTTATTTACTACAGAGAACTGCCACATGTTGCCATATTTTTTCTTGCACTTATTACTTGCTCAACTGTACACCTCCACCCACAACAAACACAACAGTTGGTTACTAGTAGTGGTGAGACTTGTAACAAATTTAATGTACCTGTGGACTTTAATTTATCCATCCTTGTACAGCTGGCCACATGAATTCTTACACAATCTATATGGAAAGAGAGGTCATTCATTATTCTGTAAGTACTGCAATGAATGGACTACCAAATGACTCGGTTATTGCAAAACAACAAACCTAATAATAATGTTGTCTTGCAGTTACGTAGTGTTTCATTTTTCATATGTTGTAAACCCTTGAAAACAACAGCATGTGTACGAATTCTTGTGGCCAATAAATAGTACAGTTGGTGACATAAGTATGATACAGATATACCTGAAACGGGGCCCTTCCTTGAGCATATGGTAGGGGTGTGTGTGTGTGTGTGTGTGTGTGTGTGTGTGTGTGTGTGTGTGTGTGTGGTAGGTAGGATGAGACAGTGTGTGTGTGTGTGTATGTGTGTGGGTGTGTGTGTGTATGCGTGTGTGTGTAGCATAGGGTAGGGAGGATGAGACAGTGTGTGTGTGTGTGTGTGTGTGTGTGTGTGTGTGTGTGTGTGTGTAGGGTAGGTAGGATGGGATTTTGTGTGTGTGTGTGTGTATGTAGCATAGGGTATAGGATGAGACTGTGTGTGTGTGTGTGTAGCATAGGGTATAGGATGAGACTGCGTGTGTGTGTGTGTGTGTGTGTAGAGGCCCCGTTTGAAGTGTATCTGTTTTATATACCACCAATTGTACATTATATTACTTCATCACCAAAGGTCATTTAAGTAATCAAGTGGGAGGTTACTAGTGTTTTCAGAGCCTCTACTACTTTTCACTATTATTCCTTTCTTTTATTTCCTTCCTGCTCGTTGTCTCACCTCTCTATCATCTTCTTCTGGCGCTATATGACCTCTTGTTGCTGCCCCTAATATCAAACAATCAATCAGTCAATCAATCAGTCAATCAATCAATCAATCAGTGAATCAATCAGTCAATCAATCAATCAATCACTGTCACTGCCAACATAACACTTCATAATCATTATCTTACACAGGTCAATAATTAATTAATATTTCAGTACAGTCTCTATAACTTGTCTTGTACTGAATAATACTCGTGAATTACATTATAGTTTTGGTTTGTATTTGTGCATGGACCAAGTGTTATCGTGTTGTGTACAGTCACCAACCATAATAAGTGTATCTAGGTGTTGTTGTTGTTGTTGTTGTTGTTGTTGTTGTTGAAGTTTGGAATCATCTTGGCATACTAGTGAACCAATTACAACACTTATCCTGTCTCGTATGTATTAAGTATCCAGGTGTGTGTGTGTGTGTGTGTGTGTGTGTATGTGTATGTGTGTGTGTGTGTGTGTGTGTGTGTAATCATCTGACACACCAGTGAACCAATAATTGCAATGTTTATCCTGTCTCATACATACATACATACATACATACATACTTATTGAAGCTCGTTAAATATTTCATGAGGCTATTCGAAGCACACCTGGATAGGCTACTTATTTTGGTTTGTGACTGCACACTGTTTTTGTTTTACACGTCTGTTTCCAAGTTCTGTCACTAATCGCCTCGGAAATGCAACGTTATAAGCTGTTGTTGCATTTGTGTGTATTGGTGTGTAGTCAGTATTTGTCAATATGTTCATGCAATCACAATGTGTATATAAGCCAATGATGTTTTGACAATTATAATGTTAGAACCTACAACATATAAGTAGTTCCATTTCCATGACAGTATTACACATTATATCCGCCACTTTACACTGATATTACTTCTTTAGAACTGTTGATGTGAATATTTCCATCATTTAGTGTAGTTTTTCACCAAACAACTTCTTCACAACACTGGAAATGTGTAAGAATGAGATGACAGAATCGAATATCAAGAGAGCAAGTTGAACACATTGAACCTAAGCCATCTTACTCTCCTTCTTAATGTGTATAACATCACAATTATCATCGTTGTTCTCACGATAACTCAGTTTTGACGTGTTAAGATAAAATGTATATTTTCATATCTTTGGTAATTTATTTGGAGCAACATAAGGATTTGCCATAGCAATAATTGTCCGTCCAGCGGTCCTATAGTCAAAAGAACATGTGTGAGTCTCAGCGTAACGATGTTGAGCACAAAAGATTCCCCCACATCGACATTCATAAGTTGTGGCCACACTCAGACGACGGGAACAGTGACCACATCGTGGACGTGGACGTCGACGTGGTGTACGTCTCTGTGGTGTGACAGGTGGTAGGTGTGTCGATCCCATCTGTACTCTACCACTGGGGGGTCGTCGAGTGGATAAGGGGGGTTGGTCTGGTGTAGTGTGCCGGGATATTGCACCTTGACTCCTCATAAGGTCACGCAAGGCATCTCTCTGTTCTCTGGAACCCGAAGTAACCAGTGCCCCGTGGCCTGGAGAAGGTGGGGTTCCTCCTCGACTCCTCAAGGATGCCAAGGACACAGACACTGAGTTAGTTCTACGACGGAGTGTGTTACTTCCTGACAGACTGGAGGATAGACTCAGAGGTTGTGGAATACTACTGATGTTGTCATGTGTAGGAGAGTCTGTGTGTCGATGTGACTGTGAGTTTCCCGGTGAACCAAGTATGGAACACAACCTTCTCAGACGTTCATCGGGATCTCTCAGTTGTATGCGTTCACTGACGGTGCTGCGGTTACCAGTGGTGTTGGGTCGATGTTCCAGCACCTCAGGGGAAGTCTTGGGTCGGTTCATGGTAGACTGTTGTATTGAACGTAGGAGCTCTGGGTTGTGTGAGCGATTGAGGCGATCACGGTCATATCGGTTGGAGTTTGTTATGGTGTCTGGTAACCTGTAGAAAGGCTTGGACGGATCTCTTCTAGGCCACGCCTCATGACTCTCTCTTACCGTTTCACTGATATTAGTAGTAGTAGTAGTAGAAGTAGAAGTAGTATTAGTAGTAGTGTCTGAGTCCCGTACTATCCCGTGAGTTACAATTGACTTACGATAAGAGTCATAGTTCTTGTTTTTTACCTGAGTGTTTGGTGTTTCTGGAAGCTGGAGGGGAGAGTCTTTCCCTCTGTTCTCATCTACAGCAGACAGACGATTTCCTTGTGGTCTGATGCCCTCTAAAGGTTTCCTACGTGTGAAGTCGACAGGAATAGGTGGGTTAGCATTGGGGAGTTCCCTTAGAGTCGATTTGGATAGACTTGAATGAAGAAACTCTGAGTGTTCCTGTGTGTTTGGACGGGACCCTCTGCTGCCCCTACGACTGGTGTTGTGTAGTCGACGCCCACCACTATGTTGACGAGGGGTTGCCAGGGGCGTGGTTAAGGGCGTTGCCAGGGGTCGACGCACTGAACCCTCCGTCAGCTCAAGTCTTGGTGAGGGAGTGTCATCCAAAATACCATTATCGGGGAACTTCTTTAAGCTGCTGTTTAGAGACGCCTGCTGCGACACTGAGGTCTTCCGCTTATCCTTTTTATTCTGAAAAAAAAAGCACACATAATTCATTATTGCAACACTTTGTCTATTTTTTTTTTTTTTTTTTTCTATTTAAGGGAATATTAAAGCGGTTGTGGTTAATCTAGGGTAACTGATTCTTATAAACTATTCCAAGCAACAACAGACCACCATTATTGTTGTTAATATTATGGTTCGGTTTTCTGGCATACTTTGGAGGAATCAAGGCACTCCAATGTACACTCGCAATCCAAAATATGTATCCAGGCTTGCTTCGAATAGCCTGATCGAGTATTAATTTAGCGAGCTCATGCAAATATGAAACAGGATAAGCGTTGTAATTGGTTCACTAGTATGTTAAATGATTCGAAACTTCAACAAGACCTGGATACAAATTTTGGATTGCGAGTGTACAAAAAGTTTATTTATTACCTCCTTACCATCTTTTCACACTTCTAATATTGCAACATGTGTATAGATGATAAGAAAATGCCCTATACATTTCTTTAGTAATAAATTATCACAATGTATAATACAAATGAATCATTATAGAGCAACAAAGTGTTTTATATTGCAGTTCAATTAAAATGTAAGAATGAAAAAGATCAATAATAATAATAATAATAATAATAATAATAATAATAATAATAATAATAATGACAATAATAATAATAATAATAATAATAATAATAATAATAATAATAATAGTGCCTAAATATAAGGTCCTAAGATAATACTTCATCTCACCTTCTTTGTTTTAGTGTTCTTCAATTGTTTCATTATCTCAGCCATGCGTGCTTTGGTCTTCACTTCCTCTTCACTCAACTGTGGGGGTCCTAGTCCTTCCTCACCTCGACCTCTGTACAACAAAAACCATATAACATGTTACATTATAGTAGTGATCAATATTACTGATCTAACATTGGGGTGACGTGTATAAACATTGGACAGATTTCTTTCCTCTGTTCGTTAGCTGAGAAACTTTCCAATTAATAGGTTAAGACTCAGTGGTTCTCAACCTGGGTGCCATGAATTTAGGGGGGGGGGATGGCGGGCTGTCACAAATTATACAATTCTTGCCATGGACAAAAAAAAACAAAAAAACTTGCATCACTCTGTCCTGGAAGAAGAGTGTTCCTGAGTGAAGAAGTGTTCTCTTCATCAACATTTTGTTTTTATTTTATTTAAACCATTTTTTTTTTTGGCGGGGTGGGATTTGGGAAAATATGCAGGGGAGCCACATGAATGTTGAGAATTCATGAAGGGGGGAATGGACTGAAAAAGGTTGAGAACCACTGGGTTAAGTACAATCTGCTAATTTACTACAAGTAGCTACTGACTCACTATTCAAAACAATGTACAGTACTGTAGAGGAGGGTAACACCACAGCTGCCCCACTTGAAGCAAAATAAGCCAGAACACCTTCTGACATAACAAAACCACAAGGAGGGTCTCCTTCTCCCCTCTGAGCTCATCTATTTAGCTGTCATCTCTTTACAAACAAAGAGAGAGAGAGAGAGGGAGAGAAAGTGGGAGAGAGAGAGAAAGGAAGAGAAAGTAGAAAGAGAGAGAGAGAAGAATTGGGTGGAGCTTAGACCAAACTCCACCCCTTTTCAAGAAGATAATAAGAATAATAATATCTGAATAGACTTGGCATCTTCCAAAACAGAATGTATATAAGCAGTGAAGTTGAACTAATATGTAGGATTTCCTAAACTGACTCCCAGGGCTATAACCTGTCTCCATAAGAGAGAGACACAGGCATATAAGACAAGACATTAAATATAATTCCCTGTATAGAGATAAGTATGTATAAATAAATTAAGCCTAAAGAAACTTGTGCAGTCACTTTACCTAAGAACACCACAACGCCAAGCTCGCTACCTAATACCACAACAACCACAACAACAACAACAACTACTACGACTACACTTCGGACTAAGGTACTGTATCAGATCCTGAACGAGTTAAAGCCTTAGAGGACTGGTACATTTTGATGGCAGCGGTGTTTTGCAACAAAGCAAGTTGCAAGGTAAAGACTTCACGGGAGTACAGTGACTAACATAGTTCAAGGACAAGTTGAAGGAATCTGCTTGTAAATTCTCTCAAGTAATTTCTTCAGTGGGTAATCTTACGACCTCTAACGAGGGAGATAAACCACAAATTCTTCACCTACAAGAAACACCTGCTTCAACATAATTGCAACTGACCTACAGAGAACCTCATCTACTTCACTACAAACAATCATCACTTCATCACTACGGCGATCCTGTTACGTAAATTCTTTCGTAAGGACAACGCCATCACTCCATCACCTCCACGCTGACGCCGCCTCCTTATACGTAAATTCTCTCGTAAAAAGGCAAGTCAACGTTCATCATCTTCACTCCAATTACGACTGTTAGTGTGTTAGTTTGTTAGTGTGCGAGCTAACTAATCATCGCTTCGTCACTTCACGGTCGTCGCCCCTTCACCACATCGTCGCCTCGTCAGGCAACGCCCCAACAAAACTTCCACTCGTCGTCATCGTCGTTGCAACTACAGTCAACTAAAGTAGGTACACATTACATGTTACATTACATTATTTTTCACTTGTCCACGAACATGTTAGAAAATAGGTTCCTCAATAACAGCCCAGACAACAGAAAACAAGTGCCACATTAAAACAAAAGTAAAGATATAATCCCCCATTAATCCAAAGGTATCATAACTAACTTCGAATATCCCTGATAATGATTCACTAGCCTCCAAGCTAGATTCCTCTACCTCCCTAAGTTTCGTTTGTGGTTCCAACACATTCGAGTACATTCCTTTGTTTCTCCTAACCTTACCCCCATTAAAGTCTCCATCTGGTATACTATATTAACCTGTATTTTCTCCAACAATGGCTACTCCTCCACAATCTCCGACTGTCTCTGCTCTTCTAACAACTTCTTCTAACCCCACTAACTCTACTATGCAAGCAATGAGAATTTTACCCACCCACAATTATTCAAAGTACTATACGGGAGATAATCCACAGAATTTAACGTCATATGCTACATTCAGACAGTCACTTATTGATGTTTTTGGGGATGGTAAACTACATCATTCATTATCATGGGTTCAGAGAATAATTAAAACTAAGGCAGACAACATAAATACAAGTGAACCAGCAAAAGCACTTGCACTATCAGGGTCTCTAGCTTTAAAATCGAAGGAATCTCGTATCATACATCGTGAATTACGGATTACTCAATCCAAGGGTACGAAGATTTTTAATTTTGATGCCACACCTACCCAAGGGGATTCACAGGGAAAACGTTGCAAACACTGTAACGAAAGTAATCATAAATACAGTCATTTACATGAGTCACAGTCGCATTCCTTAGATGAATGCATGATCCTTAACAGAATGAAACGGGACTGGCACAATCGAAACATGATGCATGAAACGAGACCGCCACAATATTAAATCGTACCGAAAATATAACTGTAGGCCCTGTCGTCGCATTTACCAATAATATACTATAATTCCCTGTCCTAGTATCACATAGTAACACCCCCTTAATGATAGACACAGGCGCCGCAGTTTCCTTGTTATCGGATAATTCCTTTAACAAATTGAGCAAATTAGGTCCCCAGCAGCATTTATAAACCAGGATTGAACAGGTGACATAGAATGGTCAACCATGACAGGCAATAAATTACAGGTCTTAGGGAAACTAACCCTTCCTGTACGGTTAGCCAAGGGAACTAACCATATCCATAATGAATTTTATATAATACGAAATTATAAACTAGGTTTATCATACCATATTAAACAAACCATAATAATAAACCCTAAACATAAAATAATACATTTTAGGAATTAATGTATTCAAATACAGGATTGTCCAGGCCAAAATATATAAGTCCAGGTAATGTTAACCCTATACGTATTGAAAATGAGGGAAATAACCTCATTATCATAAAGGCCATTGCTGCATATAATATTATATTAACTCCAAATTTCGTCCATAAATTGAAGGTACATCTTCCATCTCATGTACAGCCACAAACTACCGTTCTATCCTTAATAGAACTAGTAAAATAATATATAACCAGGGATTAATTTACTTAACTAATGTAAACAGTGAAAATGTCACTGATATTAATAAACCATTTACCAATATTCATGTAAAGAAAGGAACATATCTATGTGATCTGTACAGATGGAAGTTAGACCAATACCACAAGGAAATATTAGTGCATTTGTCGCGGCTTCTAGCCGCTTAAATTGTATTTATTGGTTTGTGAAACCAGTACAGCTGGTTGCTATAGAATAGGCCCCTTCACAAGCCCAGGCCCCGTGTAGGCATAATCTGGGTTGGAAGGGTCAATTCCGTGACGTTCATCAGAAGTAAATAAAAATTCAAATCTGGCGCTGTACTGATAGTGGAGCCACCTGGAGGTGGTGAGGTGAGGTATTAAGCCCCTCCTCCGCTGAATACCGCTCGTCCACTCCAATGAGAAAGAAGTGAGTGTCTGCCGCATCGGGAGGTGGGTGGGACAGTAGAAGCTGTACTGGTTTCACAAACCAATAAATACAATTTAAGCGGCTAGAAGCCGCGACAAATGCACTATTATTGGTATAGTGAAACCAGTACAGCTGGTTGCTAAGCATGCGATGCGGTAGGTGGGAGGTGAGGTGGAGGCAATCACGTGCTAGTTAAGAGTGGTTGAGAGCGGAGGGCAGGAAAGGTAACCGAGCCCGGTGAGGCAGCAGCTAACGCCCCTCCCGACACTGGCTAGGTGAAACGCCGTGGTGGGGGAGAAGTAGCGTATACCATAAAACCGTAGACCATTCTGTTATAGACCAGAATTGTTACACATAAAGTCTTTATAGTTAGACTCGAGGGTTCGGGTCTAGGAGAGGAGGGGGGAGGTTCCCATGGATACTCCCCCCCCCCCTTTTCCTCCCCCCCCCATTCCCCCCCCCCCCTTATTCAAGTCTTCTGAGTTAGGGCTATGGCCCTCGCTCAGGTAATGTAATCCCGAGGGGATGAAGGAGGACACTAGGATCCAGATATCCTGTGTAATAATATCTCCTGTCACTCATCTTAGTTAATAATTGTTTGGAAAATGAATACACAAGAATTCCGTAACAATGTAATTTATTATATATTCTCTTTCACCATATGTACACGTGAAGAATGGGGATGAGTATGAAGCTGTACAAGATGTGGATGAGGTCTGGGATGATGTGACGGGACTTAAATCACCCGACCTTTTCTCTTCGGGCGGCCCCTCCCCCCCATGTGTCTCCCGCGGGGACCCTGGGGAATAGGAGGTGGAGTACCCATAGCCACACAGGGGGTAGGGGAGAGCGAGTGGAACAGGTACCTCGTCCTGAAGGAAGAAGTGGACGCCCAGCCCCCTAAATCCCTGACCCTCTCCACCGAGTGAGTCCTGAGAAAGGCGAGGGAGGCGGCCACGCCCCTAACGCTGTGAGCCCTCGGGGCGTGTCCGGGATCCCCGTTCTCTATCACTCGGCAGAGAAGGCGAGCGATTGACCTAGGGAAGAGAGGGTTACCGGACCTAGAGTTGTAGAAGAGGTGGTCCGGAGAAGCCCCTCTCGTCGCCTCCACGTATGCAACAAAGGCGTGGACTGGGCAGAGGGGGTGGAAATTTCCATCCCTCAGGAACGAGGGTACTGCGAGAGGGCCAATTCTGTCGTCAGCCTGCTCGTTCTTAGCTAGAAAAGCAGGGGAGGGGGAAATGGTTAAGGAAGTAAGGTTAGGGGTTACTGAAGAAAAGGCTGTGTGACGGGTCAGGGCTGCCAACTGAGAAGCCCTGTAACCTGTAGCTAAGGCGAGCAGGAAGAGAGCTTTCTGGAGGAGGTGACAAACCTCCAGAGGGACCCCCTCGAAGGTCAGGTAGGAAAGGACACGATGAAGGGACCAGGAGGGTGCCTGGGCCCGGTGAGGTGCGGTCCCCGCCCGAATCCCCATCCTCAGGAGAGAGAGAGGCCTCTCCGAAACCTTAATGTTAAAACCCAGGAGGAGGGGATCAGACAGGGCTGCGTGATGCGCAAGCACCGTCGCCGGGGCCCTGTTGGTGGAATCGGCGAGCCACGTGAGGAATTCCAGGACTGTGTCCTCCGAGATGACCCTGGAGGGGTGTCTTCGCAAGAAGTCCTGGAATCTTTTCCAGCACGATTCGTATTGTCGCACCGAAGACTGACGATGAGCCCTCAACATCTTGTCCACTGTCTCCTTAGTGAACCTTTTGCTGAGGACTCCCCGTAGAAACTCCAAGCGTGTAGTTTCAGTGACGCTTGGAGTGGTGCAGACAGGGTGCTGGAGAGGCACGCCGATCCCAACTGAAGGGGATGCGGGCACCACCGGGACAACTCTCCGAACCACGGCTGTGCTGGCCAGCGGGGGGCTATGAGGAGAACCCTCCCCCTGAAAGTGCGCAGCTTGAGGATCGCCTTCAGGAGGACTGAAGTGGCTGGGGGTGGGAAGAGGTAGAGATGACCCCACCTGTTCCAGTCCTCCGTGAAGGCGTCCGGGCCTCCCGCCTCTGTTCTGGATGAGAAAGTCAGGAACAGAGGGAGTAGGGCCGTGGATGGGGAGGCGAATAGGTCCACCTCCGGTGTCCCGTAGCGAAGGCAGAGAGACTCGAACACAAGGGGACGCAGTTGCCACTCGACTGACGTCCCCCTGAACCTGGATAGGGCGTCCGCCCAATCGTTCTCCCGCCCTGGCACGTAGCGGGCCGAGAGGTGAATGTCCCTCTTGGCCGCTATTGCGAAAATCTGTTCTGACAGGGACAGGAGAATTTCCGACCGTACGGTGCCCTGTTTCTGTAGGCACTGCACGGCCGCAACGTTGTCCATATCGAAGCGGACGCCTATCCTGGCAAACTGAGGGTGTCTGTTGAGCCATTCCTTCGCTACCATCAACTCCCGGGCGTTGATGTGCAGTAGCCTTTCCCCTTCCTTCCATCCCCCGCACCGTTGATGTCCCAGGCAAGACTGGTATCCCCAGCCTACGTCCGATGCGTCTGTCGCCACCGTAATCCCCGGGGGAGGGAACACCCAGGGGACCCGCTGACGCAGGGCACCGGGACGTAGCCAGGGGCGAAGGAGGCGGTGGAGAGAGGGGGACACTTGCCTGGGAAGGTCCCTGTGTGTGGGGGACAGGTGGAGGTTTACCTCCCGCGTCAGCCTCCTGTGTTTCAGTCGTCCCAGGGGCATTGCAGGGGCCGCGAAATTTAGGGACCCGAGCAATGATTCCCACTGGCGGCGAGAGAAAGTACGGGAAAAATGCGCCCGGCGGACGTGGCGGAGGGTCCGGCGGGCGTTGTCTGGAGCGAGAGAGAGGGTGGCCGAAAGAGAGTCCCACTCTATTCCTAGCCAACACAGCTTGCGAGTGGGGGTGAGAGAGGACTTGGGGATGTTCAACAGAAACCCCATTTCCTCTAGCACTCCCCTCGCTACCCGGACGTTGTTTGCTACCTGCTCCTTGGAAGGGGCGTGAAGCAACCAATCGTCCAGGTACATGAGGGTGGGGACACCCG
The DNA here is from genome assembly GCA_033782935.1 of Petrolisthes cinctipes. NCBI lineage: Eukaryota > Metazoa > Arthropoda > Malacostraca > Decapoda > Porcellanidae > Petrolisthes > Petrolisthes cinctipes. The sequence continues at coordinate 18,248 of JAWQEG010004199.1, forward strand.
CCTCTGCCAGACGGGATGCCACCACCCTCACGAGTTTTGTGACGACTCGCGGAGCTAGAGAAAGACCGAAAGGGAGCCTGGTAAACTGGAACGTCTCGGTCCCCACCTGGAAGGCCAGAAAGCGGCGAAACCTGGGGTGGATCGGGACGTGCCAGTAAGCATCCTTGAGATCCAGGGATGCTAACCAGTCTCCCTTCCTCAGAACTGTGCGGACCTGAGCAACCGAAACCATCCTGAAATGTAATGTTTTCACGAATTTGTTTAGCTTGCTCAGGTCCATCACCAATCTCGTTTTTCCCTGATCCTTTTTGGGGACCGTGAATAAACGAGAAAGAAAGACCCTTCCCGTCGCCCGCTCCACTACCCCTTTTTCCCGCATTTCCCGCACATGCGGGACGACCGAAAGTGACACTTTGGTTGAGGCAGGAGGTAGACGTAGTGGCTGTAACGGGAGAAGACAGGTGTCAGTGAGAGTACCGTTAATCCTAATCCCCCGGGGCCCGAGGGACCCGGGGTGGTTGGGGGGAGAATGACAGGAGAGGCAGAGATTTTGACCGCAAGGGAAAATCTGATTTTGACCTAACGGTAGCCCAAGGACGGGATTAGGCATAATTCATATGTCAGACAGTAAGGATGACAGTTACTCACCGGAACAGTAATCCAGGGCCATGACAGGCCCTGGCGAATTATCCTTGCTGCCCAGCCGTGGGTGGGCCAGGCTGCTGACCACCCTGTGAGGCAGCCCAGAGTGGGACCCTCAAGTGGCGCGGTCCTTCTGGGAGGGGTGGTTGAAGGATGACTTGGGCTTTGCGAAGGGCTTGGAGACCTGTCCCCTTCCTCGAAAGGGCTGCTGGCCCCTCTGGGAGGGCCTGTTGTGTGCTCTCGGGGGAGTGGGATAGGAGGGCCTCGGTAGCCTGGAGGGCTGGGAGGGCCTCCGGGGCTGGTAGGCTGGTCTGGCTGGCTGTGGGGCACGTGGCCTACGGACAAACAGAATGATTAGGACCCAAAATAGACCCGAAAATCCTTTCATTTCACCCCGTGACAACTCGGGTAAGACGAACACGAGAGGTACTTACTTGGAGGTGGAAGGCTTTGGTAAATTAATTACCGTTGGGAGGGAGGCGAAGATCGTGTCTGTCGCCGGTTGGTCAAAGAGGGCGGGGGACAAGGGGACAGCTCGTACCACTCCCCTCTGTGCCATTTCTGGCGCAGATTTAGCTGCCGCTTGGCGGGTTGCCAGTCTCGCCTCGGCGAACGCCTTCGCCTCCTCCCGCATGAAGTGGGTAGCCATTGCCGCCACGCCCTCCATCACGGTGGCCATGGAAGAGAGGGTGTCACTGTAAGGGGTAAACAAAGAAAGAACCGAGCGAACCCGGGGATAAGTACCCGGGAGTAACAGGGAGACCCTTTACCCAGCATCCCTACAAACATGATACACGAGAAAGGTACTCACGCTAGCTGTACACCCGACATCTCGTGGTAGGAGTTTGTTAGGGCGTTGAGGCAGTCCCTAATCAAAGAGGCGGCTGCTCCCGTGGAGATGGTGTGGGCCAGCTCCAGACGGGTAGCAGACTCCGCCTGCCTCAATTTACCATCGGGCTCCTTCAGCTGATAGGGGACCGGGGGCTCCTTCTCCGTCTTCCACAGGCACTCCCTCAAGCCCGGGGGAGCCCGGGAATGAGGGAGGATGACGGGGAAAGACGGAGGAGGGGGCTTCCTGGGCGCGTTGTTCCTCTGGTGGTCCAGGGACTTAAGGAGAAGGGCTGGAATATCCAGGTCCCCTTCACTCTTATCCCCCGGGAAGTACGCGTCCGGGGAAAGGAGGAGAGCCGTGTTACCGTGTGAGCGGTCAATCCTCCAAGCCCCGGACAAGTGTAGCTGGCTGTACTCCACCAGGAAACCCATCGCGTCCAGGGTAGCCGCAGAGGACACCCTAGCTGAAGTGGGTAAGGGCGCTGAGATAGGACGGACCTTGTAGAAGGGAATAGCCTCGCCCTTCTCATCCGCCCCCCACTTCACCACGACGTCATCCCTCCGGATCCACACGTCTGGTTGAGCTGTGTCCGGAGACCAGGCCACCAGTCTGCCCTCCTCCGAAGAGTGGGTCCAAGCAGGAGGAAGGAGAGACCAAGAGTAGGGAAGGTATCCGTCTCCTGAAGGAGGGGGTGACGGGGACGGAGGTGCGGAGGTAACCAACTCCTCAGCTACGTCCCCCGACGGAGACTCGAGCCCTGGGGAAACGGGAGGCACGAAAAGGACTCCCACATCCCCGGGAGGACTCGAGCCCTCGACGGGAGCAGCAGCGGGAGGCGGGGGAACAGGAGCGGGTTCCGTAGCGACAGCCTGAGGTTGCGCGACGGAAGCCCCAGGAAAAGCGTGAGGAATAAGGGTGTGGAAGATCTTAACTATCTTCCTCGACGAGGGGCTGTCCCCCCCCCGCTTACCCCTGCGGGAATTGCGGGCGGGCGAAGGAGAGCTCCCCGACGACGAAGAAGAGGAAGAGGACGACGAAGACGAGGAGGAAGGAGAACGGCGACGAGCACGGGACTTCCTGGAGTGGCGGGACCTTTTAGCCGAACGCTTGCGTCCTCTAGAGAGGCCTGAGGAGCCAGCTCTAGCAGGAGGCGAAGCTGGGGGTTCCCTGCTGGGCCCTTGTACCGGTGAGGCAGTCGGGGGAACCAGCGCGACAGACTCGCTCGCTTCCCGGGGGGATAAGCCCCGAGAAGGAGTCGTAGTACCGTCTAGGGAAGCAGGCTCAATCTCTCGGGCCTCAGGAGGTTCTAGCCCCTGAGACTCCGAGAGACAGGAAGAAGGGTAACGGGTCCTGAATAAACCCAGGTCCGCTCCCAAAATCGGGTCCACCCACGCCAAAGAAGAACCGTCTCGTTTGTGGGCCATTCTCCTAGCCCTCGTCCACGCCATACGAAGAGAAGCAAGGGCAGGGAGTTTGGAGCGGGCAGAAGGGGAGGTAACCCGACACAACTCAGCCCAGGGGCGGCACACACCACACGCCAAAGGGTCGTAACCCAAGGGAGTGAAGCAGGGTGCGTGAGGAGAACAGTGCAGGTGTCCGTCAGGCAAGACCCGCACGGTACATCCTGAGGCAGCACAAAGGGCACGAGTAGGCTGGGGGAGAAAAGAATACACAAACATGGGTTAACACGTGCAAACACTGGAACACAAACCCATCCTCCCCGAAGGAAAGAAGCGCGGGACACGCCCGCTGAACCTGGGGACCAGAACACAATCCCCCACACTCGCGCAGCCGCCCAGGGAAAAAAACCCCGTAAAACCATAATCGTCCGCCACATGGAGCGGGTAAAAAAGGGGGCCCCCCCGGACCGATGAACCAGAAGGAGGGGTAGGAGGGGACCCGATAGCCTGAGAAGAAACACTCCAGGCTGAAATAATGGAAAAAACCCCAAAATAAAATAAAAAACCCCCGCTCGGGAGAGGAAGAGAGAACCAGGGCACAATTCTCCCTCCCCCTTACCGAGAGGGGACACATAATAATCGGGGGAGGTAAGAGGAAGGTCTGCAAAGACCCCATGTGGTCACCACGTGGGGTGGGGAAGTCCCACGTGGAACCCACTAACCTCGCTAAAAACCCCAGAAAACCCCGATAAAATACACATGAAGAATGTACTAGTGGCAGGAGGGACAGTGAAATAGGGGACAGACGGAGAAAAACTCCGAAACAGGGGCTGAAAAGCCCCCTTCGCTTAAGGAAAGAACTAAGTCCTAACGAAGAAAAAACCCCCATAAACACCTAAAAACCCTCCTAGAAAACACACAATATACATCTGCAAAGCAGGCCAGCCACTAGAACACAAAAGAAAAATTAGCAGGAACACGCGACACAATACCATAGCGTAGCAGCGAGGAGCGTAGATGTTGACAGGCGTGTGTTCCGCGACAGAGTGGACGAGCGGTATTCAGCGGAGGAGGGGCTTAATACCTCACCTCACCACCTCCAGGTGGCTCCACTATCAGTACAGCGCCAGATTTGAATTTTTATTTACTTCTGATGAACGTCACGGAATTGACCCTTCCAACCCAGATTATGCCTACACGGGGCCTGGGCTTGTGAAGGGGCCTATTCTATAGCAACCAGCTGTACTGGTTTCACTATACCAATAATGTATCGGTTCTTACCGAAGGATAAATAGATAGTCGTAAGGGAGCAACTTAGAAATTTGGTCAGTGGACGCGATTTTCCACTTTATCGTGATAATCTCATCACTATACTAGCCACATATTGAAATGCGATTGCCCTACCTGTAAATTATTAGAAAAAATATACCATTACTCTAATATCTCCTTAACCCATTTACTCGAGCATATAGACTACCGTACCGCATAGTACACAGAAAGTTGTAAACGAAATATTAAATGAAATGATGGATGAAGGCATTATTAAGAATTCTAATTCCCATTTTAACAGCCCAATGTTTTTGGTTTCAAGAAACAAATAATGGTGATTTTAGGCCAGTCATTGATTGCAGAAAATTAAATAATGCTACACTTAAAGATAAATATTCCCTCCCTCCTTTAAGATGTTTTGTCTAACATTGGTGAAACAAAACCTATGATATTCTCCACATTAGACTTGGTCAGTGGAAACTGGCAAATAACATTAGATGATAAAATTCAACCCATTACAACATTTAATACTTCCCATGGTTATTATGAATACATTCGTAGACCATTTGGTTTATGTAATGCTTCATCCACATTTCAGCATATGATCAATTTTCGTATTGGTTTTATTAATAACGTAGTCATCGCTAATCTCAACGATTTGATTATTTTCATACTAAGTAACTATAACGAAGGTTATACAGAGATTACATTAGGTAGGCCTCAAACTTTAAATGTCTATGTCTCAGTTTCTTACCAGGAACTTATCATTTTAGGTTATCCATTTAACCGCCCCTGTGCTCCATACACAATCTGATAAAATACGAGCAATGAGAATATTCACTATTCTAAATAAATGTTACTAACATAAAATCATTCTTGGTCTTATGTTCTTATATAGAATCTTTGTAAAGTATTTTCCCAAGTAACTAAAACACCTAAATAATCCCCTCGAGAAAGATACAAATTTTGTATGGATGCCAGAAAAACAGCTAAGCTTTGAATTATTAAAGGTTAATTAATGTAAGCTTCAATTCTTACGTTCCCAAATATTCATTGTCTTTTATGGAGTGTACAGATGCTTCCTCAGTAGGCTACGGCGCTGTACTTATGTAAGAGATAGCTACGGGTCTATGTCAGGTATGTACTTAAGCTTAGAGAATATTAAGTACGCAGATTACTCGTTACTCTGTAACAAAACAGGAAACTTAAGCAATATTATGGGCACTTCGTACTTTGAGAGAAATCATATTAGGCTATCCTTTACATGTTTTCGCAAATTATCAAACGATCCGTGGCTTACTATAACCTCAAACCCTAACGGGAAAATTAGCCAGATAATGTCTAACAATTCAGGAATTTCTCCCGCATATTGATATTAACTATCTTTTAGGACGATTAATAAAGTAGTAGATCCCTTAAACAGTCATCTTGTCCTTTTAGTTCCGAGGACACCCATGGACTTTGACCTTAATGCGGTTCGTAAACATTAGCAAACAATTCTATGATGAATGTAATAAAATATTCATTAAAAACTGAGGATGAAAATAATGGCCCAGAACTACCCAGTCACTTAAATATATTTTCCCTTCATGATGATATTATTTACAGAAAACTTAGGAAACGTGACATAAAAACAATCAAATAGTGATACAACAAATAATGATTCCCTCAGTATTAATTACCCTTATATCATAATACAGCAGCAAGACATCCTGGGAGAGATAGGTACCTGACCACTCTCCATACAATACACCATTAGCATAAACTAAGGGTAGATGATGAAACACATATATCGCTCAGTGCGAAGCAGACAATGCAAATAAAGGCCATACATTTGGACCTGTTCCATGACGGGAATCCCTAATCCTGGACGAATCATGGAACGTAGTAGGAATAGATCTACTTTCCTTAACAATTCCGAATCAGGACGCAAATAAAGTATTACCAATGGTTAACCATTTTCTAGATATTTGGTGGCGGCAACACTATGATAAAAACCGCAAAGGTAAGTGCACATATATATAAAAACCAACTTCATATGACCATATACATGTCTCGATATTATAAAAGGTATCTGATTTCTATGACATTAAGCAAACGTTTATATTACCATATCTCCCAGCATTTAATGGCTTAACAAAACGGCAGCACCGTAAAAATACTAGAAGTACTTAGTGGCACAGAAACAAGGAAAATCCCTCCACATGGGAAGACTGCATCGATATGACGGTCAATAAACACTACAAAATACGAAAATAAAAGGAAAAAACTCCACATGAAATACTATATGGCGTATGGATACGTCTTTCATATGATATAAAATTGCCACACAGAAGCCATGATACAACGTGGACAACTACACTGAACGACAGTGAGTTGCATTTCAACAATTTCATCATGATGTACATAACAAAACAAATTATGAGCTTGCATGAAAATAATGCGTGATTGCCTACATAACAAAACAAATTATGAGCTTGCATGAAAATAATGCGTGATTGCCTACATAACAAAACAAATTATGAGCTTGCATGAATATAATGCATGATTGCCAACATAACAAAACAAATTATGAGCTTGCATGAAAATAATGCGTGATTGCCAACATAACAAAACAAATTATGAGCTTGCATGAAAATAATGCATGATAGCCAATATAACAAAACAAATTATGAGATTGCATGAAAATAATGCGTGATTGCCAACATAACAAAACAAATTATGAGATTGCATGGAAATGTTGCGTAATCGCCGACATAATAAAACAAATAACTCAATATGTTCACTCCAAGTGATAACGGGTACCCGATCGAATCTTCACACTTCTTTAGTAGGTAATAAACCTATAATAATGCATAATTTTACCAGGCGGTTGATATTGTTTATGTAAAGAGAATAAAGAAATTGGTAAAAGCGCGCAAAACCCAACATCCACAATGAAACCAATCAATATCTCTTGAACATTAACAATTCCTCTTCCTAGTAATTTTATCCCTACTATTGATGATAATAATATAAACAATTATAAACAAAAACTCCGATCGGTTTACAATGATATATAATAATTTTTCTTACGGATGTGGCCCACATCAACCTATATAACAATTTTCGTGTTTATACTCGCGGCGGCTATAGGCTAAGCTCCGACGAAGTGCATCAAGCGGATAAAGATGACGTCTACATTCTGAGAGCTCTCGTTTCCAATTTTATCAAACAGTTGAAAAGAGAAAAAGGAAATAATAAAATATTGGGGAAGAACGATATTATCATTAATTTTTATAAGGTATCTGACTTATTACATAAATTTTCTGCCATTGAGCAGTGGGTACAGATAAGGTATTTAATGATACACTAGTTTTGTTTGACAGGTATCACACAAATGAAGTTCCCAATTTACATGTGTTATATTCTAAGGTGTCCTTTCACCATTGGGCGCCCTAGGAAGGAATTCAGCGACTCAAATAATATTGCTCGCTTATTATACAAAAAAAAAAGAAATAATGGCTTAGAACCATCATCACAGCCCAGAGCGTGATTGGGATATTTTAAGCGGAATTTCATCAACACTATTTGGTAAGGCTTAGATAGTTGTATACAAGCATTATCCCATAAATAAAAAGGTTGCGGGACAAGCCGTTGCCAATCAAGATAAGATAAAGTAACAGGTATATACTGTATTAGAGTGCAAATCATTGCACAGAAATTAAGTACGATTTATATAACTTTACATGATCAACGGATGAAAAGAACTACATATATGGAATAATCATATCATGTTTTAGGCTTCTATTTATTTCTGTGAATTAGCAGGAAATGAATTGAAGGTGAGAAACAGAGAGAAATGACAACCATATATTTCTTAAGAGAATATTTACTGCGACTAAGGTAAGATCAACTCACAATTATTACCACTCCGACAGCTACGAAATATAATGGTATAATCAATGATGAAATACCATCTTACTTATTATCTTCATACACCTACTTGGTATATTATTATACATTCATGCGTAGTATATTACTACAAGATCATAATCCCATTATTATTCACATAAAAGATAAAATGTTTTTCCCAAGCTACGTACTTCACCAATTCCCTATGAAAATGGAAATAATCCTTTCACATTCGATTTTCATCCAATAAGTATTATACTTAGTGATGATGTCATCAGTGACACACAACACTTCAAGTGCCATGTTGCATATCTTCATAGATGTTTGTCTTGCATATTTCTTTGCATTTAAGTTGCATATAAATCTCCTAAGGATGCAAAATCTCCACTTGCTTGGAATCAAAGTAATACTAATCAAGCCCTATATGCATGTACATTCATATCTATTACTAATCAATATCTCTTTTCATCATCAATTTTAATTTCCACTATCTATACTTACCTGCTGATACACAATTAACATTAATTTACCCTAATCACCCTACACATGGTATGGTTACAGGCTACTATAAAGAAACAGACTCATAGGAAAAACGATCCAAGGGAATCGTTACCTTGCCTAATAAACATAAACGTGCTTGACAACATGACATAAGCTTTTCCACCTTTAAACATATTTCATTTAAAGTCGACTTGTTTAACATCTCCTCATTATCAGTTGTTTCGGAAAAAGTGCAACTATTATGTTATTCAAGGAGAATAGGCTTCAATCATCCTTATTATATAATTTGATTCCTCCATATATTGATCAAAATAAAACTGAGTACCAATGTTTATTATCCACTGTCTTATCTTTCTGCCATGTACTATCATATTTATGTGTTGTATAAGAACGAACTATTGAGGTATACTGAATTATGTTGTATTGAAAAGAATAGGACTGTTATTTCACAGCCTAGCAACACGGCCCCTTATTAATGTGTGAACCTTTAGCATAGGTTAGCTTATATACACACAATAACATGCACCTAGCTAAACACATTAATTTTAAGATGATTTTTATGTGACAATGTATTAATATTCATGTATTAATGATACTATCTATGTTCATTTATGTACAAGATGTGCCTATGTCTTAATGTCTATTTTAGGTTACTATACATGTCTTCATTGTTACTATCTTAATTATCATGTACCGTACCAACATTGTGAACTGGCCTTCTATTAAATAAAGCTTTAATGCCTGGAGGGCCAGGCAGGTAGCGTGATAGAGCGATGTACAGTACTGTAGAGGAGGGTAACACCACAGCTGCCCCACTTGAAGCAAAATAAGCCAGAACACCTTCTGACATAACAAAACCACAAGGAGGGTCTCCTTCTCCCCCTCTGAGCTCATCTATTTAGCTGTCATCTCTTTACAAACAAAGAGAGAGAGAGAGAGGGAGAGAAAGTGGGAGAGAGAGAGAAAGGGAGAGAAAGTAGAAAGAGAGAGAGAGAAGAATTGGGTGGAGCTTAGACCAAACTCCACCCCTTTTCAAGAAGATAATAAGAATAATAATATCTGAATAGACTTGGCATCTTCCAAAACAGAATGTATATAAGCAGTGAAGTTGAACTAATATGTAGGATTTCTAAACTGACTCCCAGGGCTATAACCTGTCTCCATAAGAGAGAGACACAGGCATATAAGACAAGACATTAAATATAATTCCCTGTATAGAGATAAGTATGTATAAATAAATTAAGCCTAAAGAAACTTGTGCAGTCACTTTACCTAAGAACACCACAACGCCAAGCTCGCTACCTAATACCACAACAACCACAACAACAACAACAACTACTACGACTACACTTCGGACTAAGGTACTGTATCAGATCCTGAACGGAGTTAAAGCCTTAGAGGACTGGTACAACAATAACACACACACACACACACACACACACACACACACGTATCTTCTAATTTACTACAAGCAGCTACTCAATATTCAAAACAATAACACACACACACATACATACACACTCAAACGTATCTTTTAATTTGCTACAAACAGCTACTCAATATTCAAAGCAATAATATCAAGTGAAAACATTAAACAGCAAGCTATTTGAGTTATCTGTGTTATATGTGTATTGAAACTTATTATCTACTACTGTACATGACAAACTCTCTCTCTCTCTCTCTCTCTCTCTCTCTCTCTCTCTCTCTCTCTCTCTCTCTCTCGAACCAACAAGATATAAATACTCTCTCTCTCTCTCTCTCTCTCTCTCTCTCTCTCTCTCTCTCTCTCTCTCTCTCTCTCTCTCTCTCTCTCCTCTCTCTCACACACACACACGAACCAACAAGATATGAATAAATAAACAATGGCCTTTACTCACCCTGGAAAAGATCCCCATGAGTCATTAAGTGGTGAGTAAGATCCGTCCAGATTTTCCAACAACCCGTATAAGTTGACGTTATCTCCATCCCTCAGAACCAACAGTGTCACAGTCCTTCCTTCTGTTCCTTCCCACAACTCATCTCTGAAACAACGACACCACAGTCAGTCAGTCACACGTGGATGGATGGATGGATGGATGGAGTTTTTTTAGGTACCCCGGTTTGTTTTTTTTGTTGGTTGGTTGGTTGGTTAGGTATAGTACTGGTTTGTTTGTTGTTTGCGTTGGTTCGTTGGTTGGTTAGGTATAGTACTGGTTTGTTTGTTGTTGTTTGGTTGGTTGGTTAGGTAGAGTTTTGGTTGGTTGGTTTGTTGGTTGGTTGGTTGGTTAGGTATAGTTTTGATTTGTTTGTTGGTTGGTTGGTAGGTTAGGTATAGTTTTGGTTTGTTTGCTGGTTGGTTGGTTGGTTAGGTATAGTACTGGTTTGTTTGTTGTTTGTTTAGTTGGTTACTTGGTTAGGTATAGTACTGCGTTGGTTGGTTTGTTTGTTTGTTGGTTGTTGGTTGGTTAGGTAGTGTTTTGTTTTGTGGTTGGTTGGTTGGTTGGTTTGTTGGTTGGTTGGTTTGTTGGTTGGTTAGGTAGAGTTTTGGTTTGTTTGTTTGTTATTGGTTGGTTGGTTAGATTGGTATAGTATTGATTTGTTTGTTGATTGGTTGCTTAGTTAATTCATCAATTGGTGGACTGGTGGTACTATGTACAGTCAGCGGACAATGTCATGTCTCCTCACTTAGCATTTCTTGAAGGATAAAGTATAAAAAAAAAGTATAAAATAAAGTATAATTAATGGAACCAACACATTCACCAACATACAAAATTACAATATCCAGAGGGCTAATTAGTGAACTACTTTGCTGATTTTTTATTTTACGAGTCTTTAAAGCTTATATTTCCATACTAAGTACAGTCACGAGCACTAATAAGTATACAGCTTTGGTTGAAGCTTTGAACAGTCCAATTCACCAGCAAAGTAATTTCAATGGAGATTTTATTGTGCATTTATTTACTATCTCTAGGTATGGAAGCACACCTGGATACTTATTAGTGCTCGTGACTATACTTCATGACTTTGGCAGATGTGGCGATATGACTTTTACCGCCGACTGTACAATACCAACATGACTATCTTATTACTCACTTGTTAAGGCACATATAGTCAGTGAGGTCCCGCATAAATAGTTCTTCAGTGGAGGGAACGTGACGAGGGTTGATGGGTCCTACTGTCAGAGCTAAAACCAACCTGAGCCTCGACCCATTCACCAACACCTTGTTCTATCAAAC
>JAWQEG010004200.1:0-18251 GCA_033782935.1 Petrolisthes cinctipes
GTGTCCATCAAATCTGAGTCCTCGATCCACCTCCACTCCCAGGATTTTGATGGCTACCTGGAGTGGAAGAGGGACACCATCAAAGCATACCCTCCCTTCCACTGCTGTCCCAGCAGCAGGGGATCGAGAGACCACCATTGCCTGAGTCTTTTCCGGGGCAAAGGTCACCTGCCAACGTTCTCCCCACTCCTGTATTACCCTTAGCTGTTGGTTGATCTCGTCAGCCACTTGTCCACTGTCATGTCGAGGGTATGTACAGGAGAGGGTACAGTCATCAGCGTAGGCCGAGATCGATGGCAGCTGCTGGAGAAGGTCATCTATATATATGTTCCAGAGGACTGGTCCCAGCACTGAGCCCTGTGGGACTGATGCCTCCACTGGGTGGGACTAAGATGCCTGCCCATTAACAACTACCTGGAGAGTCCTTCCTTGAAGGTAGTTACCCAGGAGGTGAAGGAGGTCACCTTGGATGCCTTTGGCACGGAGTTTTTCCAATAGTCCTCCATGCCACACCCTGTCGAAGGCACCTGCTATATCCAGTGTCCAGGCCGTTGTCTAGGGCATCCTGCCAGTCTCTGGTGAGGAGCATTAGCAAGTTAGAGGTGGACTTGCCTGGTCTGAAACCAAACTGCTGGTCAGAGAGGAGGTAGTTGCTGGACAGGTGGTGACAGACCACATCAGCCACAACCCTCTCAAACACCTTTCCTACTACTGACAGCAGGGAAATTGGCCTATAGTTCTTGGGATCAGACCTTGAGCTCCTTTTATGGACGGGAACCACCCGAGCCTCCTTCCACACTGAAGGCCAGGTGTTCTCCCTTATGCAGGCAGAGAAGACAGTAGTGAGAGGGACACACAGCTCACTGGCACAGCGTTTCAATATCTGTGGACTGACATCATCAGGGCCAGTGGCTTTCTTGATGTTCAGGTCCCTTAACAGGCGCTCCACCTGCATCTGTGTCACTTTCACCTCAGTGACTATCTCCTCACACTGCTGGTCAAGACTAGGTGGGGGTAGATGTGGGTCTTCCACCCTCATCTTTTCTGTGAAGAGGGTGGCGAGCAGCTGGGCCTTTTCCTTGCTGCTGGTGGCAACTGTTCCATCTTGCCTGGTGAGGGGAGAGATTACATCTTGGCAGCTGATTCCCTGCTTTTTCTTAACAAGGGACCACCAAGTCTTGTTTCCCACACCAGGGCCTCGGAGCTTCCTCTTCAGGTCCTCCTCCCACCTACTCGTCGCCCATTGGCTGGTGGCTACCATCCTCCTACAAGCTGCACGGTGCTGGCTTTTGTTGTGCTGAGTAGGATTCCTTTTGTACTGTATCCACGCCGCATACTTGGCCTCAGCAGCAGCTGAACTTTCTAAATGTATGCTTCATTCCCTCTGGAGTGCTTGAAACTTTCACAAAGCCACTCGATCTCACCCCTTTTCTAAGCAGCTCCCTAATGAAAGAGTTAACAGGTACAGCCACAATCAAATAACCACCGACACTTTCCTTCCATAGTGCAAATAAATCAGTATTCTATCTAAATATAATCATACAAAACCTTACATCAACTCAACCCCCTCAATTATTATTATGAGGTGCTGCAAAATCATACACGTGTTGTGCTTTATTACCAAGATATTTACTACGATGGAAGGAAAGTGTCGGTGGATATTTGATTGTGGCTGTATTTTGTCTTTCATATAACAACTCTGATCAACTCTGGACCACACACACACAACTCCAGAATGCAAAGTTAACCGGTACTTTCAGTCATTCATATACACAACTGGTCAACTTATGCTCGTTCAAACGCAATGTATCTCGAAATAAATTGGACATGATTTTGGATTTGTACTTTTTATTTTCATTTTCTATATCTCATAGGTGTGGACAGTGTGCGGGCTTTCGGCCTTTAGTCTTCATCTTCCCAAATATAGAATAAAGTGTAGAATGTGGAAGGAAATTAGTGAAAATATGACACTTGCCTCCAGTAGTAACGAGCACAGCTTCCGGTTGGTTTGGTTAAATGTGACAATACTGTGTTTGTTTACATAGCGTCCTTATAGTGGATACTATATATAGCAGGAGTGAGTAGTGTCCATTCATTTACTATTATTACACACAGTGGTACCATATTTATTATTATATTATTACCATTGAACAATCCCCCCGACGCTGTGTTTGTAACTAGTGAAGGCAACTGTACCATAAGTGTCCTTTTTTTCCTCTCATCGCTATAAAGTAATATTTATTCTTTACATCAACATAAATTTTGGTAAGATGAATATATTATCGTGCCTTTGGTGGTTTACACGTGACTGATCACCAATTATATTAGACGTATGAATCATCTTATATTACACTGATGCTCCAAACATTCTCCCTCTTCACTTCCCTTCCTGCCGTCTTTATTCTTCTTTTCCCTTCCACTGTTTTCGTCACTCATGCCGCTTGACATTCCTCCCCTCTATCACCCAGCAGGTGGGTATTGCCTGTAGTGATGTGGCCAATACTTTAAGGGTTTGGGCGCTCGTTCGGCCCCAACCACTCCCTTTCAGTTATTCGACTGTCCCTTTTATATTTTATTTATTTCCTGCTTGCAGTCTCAAGTCTGTATCATCTTCTTCTGGCGCTGTATAACCTCGCTGTTGCTGTACCTAATATCAATCAGTAAATCCATCCCCTTTATCAGTATCCCTTGGTTTATGCTCACCCCTCAACCCCTTCCAATATTTTCATACCATTGTTCTGCTTTGTTATAACTTCATTAGTTGATTATTATTATTATTATTATTATTATTATTATTATTATTATTATTATTATTATTACAGTGTAGGACAGATTAGGTTATTAATACTATTATTATTATTATTACTATTATTATTATTATTATTATTATTACAGTGTAGGACAGATTAGGTTATTAATATTATTATTATTATTATTATTACTATTATTATTATTATTATTATTTTTATTATTATTACAGTGTAGGTTAGATTAGGTTATCATTGTTATTATTATTATTATTACTATTATTATTAATATTATCATTATTATTATTACAGTGTAGGACAGATTAGGTTATCATTGTTATTATTATTATTATTACTATTATTATTATTATTATTATTACAGTGTAGGTTAGATTAGGATATTATTGTTACTATTATCATTATCATTATTATTATTACAGTGTAGAAGGGACTATTCAGACGCCCATGAGAATCACTGTCGTAGCCCAAACAACACCTTCCTCGCTTGATGACACAGTTATTACAAATATTCTTACCAGTTTATACCTTGCCTACATACCTACATACCATCCCTACATACCTTACATACATACCCTCCCTACATACCTACATACCTTCCCTACATACCTACATACCTTCCCTACATACCTACATACCTTCCCTACATACCTACATACCTTCCCTTCATACCTTCCCTACATATATTACCCCATTAAACATTAAAATCCAGGCCACTACTGTAATAATAATAATAATAATAATAATAATAATATTTTTTGTTATTTTTAATTTTTTTGTTTTTATTATTATTATTATTATTATTATTATTATTATTATTATTATTATTTGAATTTTTTTGTATTTATTATTATTATTATTATTATTATTATTTGAATTTTTTTGTATTTATTATTATTATTATTATTATTATTATTATTATTATTATTATTATTATTATTATTATTATTATTATTATCTTAATTTTTTTGTTTTTATTATTATTATTATTATTATTATTATTATTATTATTATTATTCTATTTTTTTGTTTTTATCATTATTATTATTATTAATTTTTTTTTTTATTATTATTATTATTATTATTATTATTATTATTATTATTATTATTATTATGATTATTTTTTTTTTTTTTTATTATTATTATTATTATTATTATTTTTTATTATTATTATTATTATTATTATTATTATTTTAATTTTTTTGTTTTTATTATTATTATTATTATTATTATTATTTTTATTTTATTTTTTTTGTTTTTATTATTATTATTATTATTATTATTATTATTATTATTATTTTAAATTTTGTTTTTATTATTATTATTATTATTATTATTATTTTAATTTTTTTGTTTTTATTATTATTATTATTATTGTTATTATTATTTTAATTTTTTTGTTTTTATTATTATTATTATTATTATTATTTTAATGTTTTTGTTTTTATTATTATTATTATTATTATTATTATTATTATTATTATTATTATTATTATTATTATTATTATTATTTTAATTTTTTTATAATAATAATAATAATAATAATAATAATAATACTAACAGGTAGGAGACTGTAGACACCAGCCCAACAGGGCAGTACTCCTCCTAGTGTGGACGTTTTACTAGAGATAGGGATGGTTGTTACTCCCGTTTCACCTGTCTGTCCACTTTTGCTCATCTTTATCGTGTCTCATCTACACCGAGAATAGTCCAACATATTCTCTAAGACATCACTCCATGTACACTCGCAATCCAAAATATGTATCCAGGCTTGCTTCGAATAGCCTGATCGAGCAATAAGCGAGCTAAAGCAAATATGAAACAGGATATGAGTGTACTTGGTTCACTAGTATGTCAAATGATTCGAAATTTCAACAAGACCTGGATACAAATTTTAGATTGCGATTGTACAGTTTCCCAAGAAAAGACTGCAACCAAATTTGGTGGTGTGTGGCAATATCTGGCAGCTGGTCCAAAGTAAACACTGGTATGTTATCAATGGATCACTGAGAACCTACAACCTTTGTATGGATGGATGTTATTGGCTTCAGCTAATTACATTCATCCATACAACGGTTGTAGGTTCTCAGTGATCCATTGATAAAATACCAGTGTTTACTTTGGAGCAGCTGCCACATATTGCCACACACCACCAAATTTGGTTGCAGTCTTTTCTTGGGCAACTGTACAATTAAACACAATACACACCACACCCTCTTTTCCAATTTAAAGATTTTTAATAATGAATATCAATTTTATCAAGGCCTCGGAGGCCCCTGGGGATGGGTCAATCAACTCCCCTCTGACTGACCCTATTGATGACGACCCCTCGAGATGTCCTGGACCATTGCCTGATACACTCGCTATCAACTTTTGCAACAATCGTGGCCTTTCCTCCAACTTTTCTTCTGTTGAACACCACCTCTTCTCCGCTAAACCTCATCTTCTCTTCCTCACCGAAACCCAGATCTCAGCATCAACCGACAGCAACCCTTACTCTGTTTCCTCTTACTTTATCTATTCTCAGTTTCGAGCCAAAGGTGGATGTTGCGTATACGTACAGAACGACCTCACTTGTTCTCGTGTTCCCGAATTTGACTCTTCTGAATTCTTAACCCTCTGGCTTCGGCTCATCCGTTACTCTCAAACTAAATATATCTGTGCTGTATATCTCTCCCCTAACTCTACTGACTATCCAAAAAATTTTGACTATCCTACCTCAAAAGTGGATCCCATTCTATCCCATTCTCCTTTCTCAGAAATCTCCGTTTTAGGAGATTTCAATGTTAACCATCACCTTTGGCTCTCATCTCCCTTCACTGATCCACCTGGTGCACAAGCCTTCATCTTTTCTATCCTCAACGACCTAGAGCAGCTAATTCAGTACCATACCCGTATTCCAGACCGCCTTGGAGATCAGCCCAATATTCTTGACTTATTCCTAACCCCTCATCCTTCTACTTATACTGTTGAACCTTTCTCTCCATTGGGCTTCTCCGATCAAAATCTTATTCTAGTATCCTGTCCTATCGCTCCCATAAGCCTTTTGGACCCTCACAGGCGGCGGCTTCTGTGACACTACAGCACTGCCAACTGGGATGATCTGAGGCAGTACTTTCAAGATTTCCAATGGAATGACTTTTGCTTCCATGACCGGGATCCCTCTGAGAGTTCTGCACGCATCACAGAGGAGGTGATTTTCTCGGATATGGAGGCATACAATCCGTATTCTTTCCCTCTTACTAATTCACGAAACTCTTTGTTTAATCACGCTTGTTCTACTTCTGTCCACAACAAGGAGGAAGCTTTCAGACAGTACCGACGCCTTCAAACTGATGAATCTCGTGTTCTGTATATTTCTGCCCGGAATCGTGCCAAATCTGTTCTCCGACTAGCCAAAAAATCCTTCATCCGTGCCAAGTGCAATGATCGCTCCTACTCTTCCTCCTCTCATTCTTTCTGGCATCTAGCCAAAAATCTCTCAAGTAATTTTACTTCTTCCTATTTCCCTCCTCTCATTTCCTGATGGAAATGTCGCCATCTCTTCACCTGATAAAGCTGAACTCTTCTCTCATACTTTTGCCTCCAACTCCACTCTGAACTATTCTTCCATCTCCATCCCTCTCTGACTTACTTATGCCTGTCATCAGAATCTCTTCAAAGGAAGTTTTCTCTGCCCTCTTTGGCATTGACACTAAAAAGGCGTACGGGCCTGACAGAATTCCTCCTGTTGTCCTCAAGAACTGTGCTTCCATGTTGACACCCTGTTTTTTCTTTTTCTGTCATCTAATACTTTTCCTTCTTGCTGGAAGTTAGTTCTGATCCAACCTGTTCCAAAGAAAGGTGACCGCTCCCAACCCTCCAACTATCGCCCCATTGCTTTGACCTCATGTCTATCTAAAGTCTTCGAATCTATTCTTTACTCCAAAATTCAAAAACACCTTACTCAACACGACCATCTTTCTGATCGTCAGTATGGTTTCCGTCAGGGACGCTCTACTGCCAATCTTCTATCCCTCCTTTCTGATTCATGGTTATCCTATATTCGGAACTTCGGTGAAACTTTTACTGTCGCGTTAGACATGTCAAAAGCTTTTGATTGAGTCTGGAACATAGCTTTAATCTCCAAACTGCCCTCATTCGGTTTCTATCCCTCTCTCTGCACCTTTATCTCTGATTTCCTTTCTGGCCGGTCTATAGCTGCTGTTGTAGACGGTCACTGTTCTTCTATTAATAGTGGTGTTCCTCAGGGTTAATTTCTGTCCTATTACGCTATCTCTTTCTCTTTTTCATTAATGACCTTCTCAGCTGTACTTCATCCCCTATCCACTCCAACGCTGATGATTCCACCCTACACTACTCCACCAAGTTTGACAACCGCCCATCCCATCATCTCCTCTCCACATCACGTGATGATGCAGTAGCACTCCTAACTTCTGATCTCATCTCAGACTGGGGCCTCTAAGACACAGTTCCTTCATCTTTCAACTCGCAATAACTTTCCAAATGACTATCCCTTCTTTTTCAACGATACAAAACTCGATCTTTCTTCTTCCCTTAATAAATTCTTGGAATGTCTTTCTCGTACAGCCTCACTTGGAGAGATCATATTACCTCTCTTGCTAAAACTGCCTCAAAGAGTGAATACTTTACCCCCAGACAGTTGCTGTCTCGGTACTGGTCTCATCCGCCCCTGTATGGTGTATGGCTTAAAAAAAGAAAAGAAAAAGAACTACTACTACTACTACTACTACTAATAATAATAATAATAATAATAATAATAATAATAATAATAATAATAACGTTCATGCTGAAATTCCTGTATATACTTATTAAGGGTGTAACTCACAACATTAATTCAACATTAATGTAATTTTTCATCGTCAAAGTTAATCGTGTAATATACTTTTGGTACACTGGAGAGCCTTATTTCCTCCAAAGTATGCCAGGAAACAGGCCCAGATAAACAAAAATAATGGTGGTCTGTTGCTTGGCATAGTTAGGAGGAATCAGATGCTCCAGGTTTCAGATTAGGAGAAAACCTCTTATGAAATATTAAGTCTGGTTATTCAGCATTCTTTAAATCCGCCTCTTTGACTCTACCCGTCCATATCATATTTCTCACTTTCATAATCTCCATCCTAATGAATTCATGGAGAGAGAGAGAGAGAGAGAGAGAGAGAGAGAGAGAGAGAGAGAGAGAGAGAATTACAACTTATAATTACATTCTCTCCAAAGTAAATATTGCCAGCTCTCTCTCTCTCTCTCTCTCTCTCTCTCTCTCTCTCTCTCTCTCGCTTTAATTAAACCACAACACCTGGATACTTATCATGATTTGTACCTACATCGGATACACTTTTCTATTCCACTGACAAACTAAATGTTCTCATATGATCATCTTTAACCTGATCTAGCTTAACCTTGCCAAACCTAACTTAACCTAACCTAACCACAGGATATCCTTAAAAAAAAGTCTCATTGCTTTTCCCAGCTCATTTTACCCGAACAACCATATATGATCTACCATAACCTACCCTAGCCTGACCTAGCCTAACCTAACTAACCCTAACCTAACATAACCATGAGTCGATCCAGTATACAGTTCGAAACAATGCAGCCGGGACCAGGTCGATTCTTTATAAAACAATCAATGTCAACTCTGGCGGTTTCTCAAAATATTCTTCCCAAGCTTCAGGGTGTAATATACTTTTGGTACTGTACAGCCACAATCAAATATCCACCGACACTTTCCTTCCATCATAGTAAATATCTTGGTAATAAAGAACAACACATGTATGACTTTGCAACACCTCATACTAATAATTGAGGGGGTTGAGTTGACGTAAGGTGTTGTATGACTATAATTTGATATGATAATGATTTATTTGCACGATGGAAGGAAAGTGTCTGTTGTTACTTGATTGTGGCTGTACATAGGAGTGCCTTGATTCCTCCAAAGTATGTCAGGTAACAGGACCAAATGAACAAAACTAATGATGTTCTGTTGCTTGCAATAGTCTGGAGAAATCAGCAGGTCCAGATTTACCAAAACTATACTGTCCCCTTAGTAAGGCACTAGATAGTACAGTAATATGCAATGTTGTTGGTAGTAAATCTGGAGTAACTGATTCATCCAAACAATTCCAATCAATAGACCACAATTATTTTTGTTAATTTGATCTTGTTTCCTGACATACTTTGGTGGAATCAAGGCACTCCAATGTACAGCCACAATCAAATAACCACCGAGTGACACTTTCTTCCATCGTAATAAATATCTTGATAATAAAGAACAACACGTGTATGATTTTGCAGCACCTCATAATAATAATTGAGGGGGTTGAGTTGACGTAAGGTGTTGTATGATTATATTACGATATGATACTGATATATTTGTACGATGAAAGGAAAGTGTCGGTGGTTATTTGATTGTGGCTGTACAGTAAAGCAAAGTATTCTCCGTCAATATCTCATCCATACAGGGCTTCATTTTCGCTTCTGGCACAGCAGACTTTCTTATTATAAAAGTTTCATCCTAATATATGCTGATGAACCCATTAACATAACGATGGCCAAAGATAGACACTGCCTTAAGGTGGTAATTCTTTTTTGGTACATTGGAGTGCCTATATTCCTCCAAAGTATACCAGGAAACAGGACCGAATGAACAAAAATGATGGTGTTCTGTTGCTTGGAATACTTTGGAAGAATCATTTGCACCAGATTTACAAACAACAAATTCTTCCCTTAAGACAAATAAGACCGATGTAAGTAGGCTACACGTGTACTAGAGTTGCAAGGAAACATCTGTAATTCCAAGCGGGACCTTTACCAACTGAAGTCCGATAACACTGTGGACCCCAGCGTTGTCCTTTCTTATACATTATAATCATTAATTATTATTATTATCTTTAATTTAATTATTATTATTATTATTATAATTATTCTATTATTATTATTATTATTAATATTCTATTATTATTATTATTATTAATATTCTATTATTATTATTATTATTAATATTCTATTATTATTATTATTAATATTTTATTATTATTATTTATTATTATTATTATTATTTTATTATTATTATTATTATTATTATTATTATTATTATTATTATTATTATTATTATTATTATTATTATTTTATTATTATTATTATTATTATTATTATTTTATTATTATTATTATTATTATTAATATTTTATTATTATTATTATTATTATTATTATTATTATTATTATTATTATTATTATTATTATTATTATTATTATTTTATTATTATTATTATTATTATTATTATTATTATTATTTTATTATTATTATTATTATTATTATTATTATTATTATTTTATTATTATTATTATTATTATTATTTTATTATTATTATTATTATTATTATTTTATTATTATTAATATTATTATTATTATTATTAATATATTATTATTATTAATATTTTATTATTATTAATATTTTATTATTAATATATTATTATTATTAATATTTTATTATTATTAATATTATTATTAATATTTTATTATTATTAATATTTTATTAATATTTTATTATTATTAATATTTTATTAATATTTTATTATTATTAATATTATTATTAATATTTTATTATTATTATTATTATTATTAATATTTTATTATTATTATTATTATTATTAATATTTTATTATTATTATTATTATTATTATTTTATTATTATTATAAATAATAATATTTCATCATTATTATTGTTATTATTATTATTATTATTATTATTAATATTTTATTATTATTATTATTATTATTAATATTTTATTATTATTATTATTATTATTAATATTTTATTATTATTATTATTATTATTAATATTTTATTATTATTATTATTATTATTAATATTTTATTATTATTATTATTATTATTAATATTTTATTATTATTATTATTATTATTAATATTTTATTATTATTATTATTATTATTAATATTTTATTATTATTATTATTATTATTATTAATATTTTATTATTATTATTATTATTATTATTATTAATATTTTATTATTATTATTATTATTATTATTATTATTATTATTATTTTATTATTATTGTTATTATTATTATCATTATTATTAATAATATTGTATTTATTATTATTATCATTATTATTAATAATATTTTATTTATTATTATTATCATTATTATTAATAATATTTGATTATTATTATTAGTAGTAGTAGTAGTAGTAGTAGCAGTAGTGGTAGTAGTAGTGGTAGTAGTAGTGGTAGTGGTGGTAGTGGTAGTGGTGGTAGTAGTAGTGGTAGTAGTGGTAGTGGTGGTGGTGGTAGTGGTAGTGGTGGTAGTTGTAGTTGTAGTTGTAGTTGTAGTGGTAGTGGTAGTGGTAGTGGTAGTGGTGGTAGTGGTAGTGGTAGTGGTAGTGGTAGTGGTAGTGGTAGTGGTAGTGGTAGTGGTAGTGGTAGTGGTAGTGGTAGTGGTAGTGGGAGTGGGAGTTGGAGTTGGAGTTGGAGTTGGAGTTGGAGTTGGAGTTGGAGTTGGAGTTGGAGTTGGAGTTGGAGTTGGAGTTGGAGTTGGAGTGGGAGTGGGAGTGGGAGTGGGAGTGGGAGTGGGAGTGGGAGTGGGAGTGGGAGTGGGAGTTGGAGTTGGAGTTGGAGTTGGAGTTGGAGTTGGAGTTTTTTGTATTATTAATATTATTATTTTTATCGTAATTTTTACGTTTATATTGCCACTACTGTGACAAGTTGTAAGTTTAATATCTGTATAATCAAGTCATGAATAACGAAGCAGGGTGATTGGAATGAAATTATTGACAGTGGTTGTGGATGGAAATAAATCAAGGGATACTCGTTAGAATATTTGTAATAACTGTGTAATCAAGCCATCAATAATAATAATCAACTCATGAAGTTATAACAAAGCAGAACAATGGTATGAAAATATTGGAGGGGGTTGAGGGGTGAGCATAAACCAAGGGATACTGATAAAGGGGATGGATTTATTGATTGATATTAGGTACAGCAACAGCGAGGTCATACAGCGCCAGAAGAAGATGATACAGACTTGAGACAGCAAGCAGGAAATAAATAAAATATAAAAGGGACAGTCGAATAACTGAAAGGGAGTGGTTGGGGCCGAACGAGCGCCCAAACCCTTAAAGTATTGGCCACATCACTACAGGCAATACCCACCTGCTGGGTGATAGAGGGGAGGAATGTCAGGCGGCATGAGTGACGAAAACAGTGGAAGGGAAAGGAAGAATAAAGACGGCAGGAAGGGAAGTGAAGAGGGAGAATGTTTGGAGCATCAGTGTAATATAAGATGATTCATACGTCTAATAAAATTGGTGATCAGTCATGTGTAAACCACCAAAGGCACGATAATATATTCATCTTACCAAAATTTATGTTGATGTAAAGAATAAATATTACTTTATAGCGATGAGAGGAAAAAAAGGACACTTATGGTACAGTTGCCTTCATTGGTAACGAACACAGCGTCTGGTGGGTTTGGCGAATTGTTTCTCTTGTGTATTTTAATGGTAATAATAGTAAATGTGACACTCGTAGTAATAGTAAGTTAATGGACAGGCCTCACTCTTGCTATAGTATCAACCATAAGGAAGCTATCATATTAAAGAACACAGTGGTTCACCATACCCACCACCGGACACTGTGCTTGTTATTGGAGAAGGCAACTGTACCCATTCTCACTAATTTCTTTCCGCACTCTCTCTCTCTCTCTCTCTCTCTCTCTCTCTCTCTCTCTCTCTATATCTATTTATATACCTCTCTCTCTCTCTCTCTCTCTCTCTCTCTCTCTCTCTCTCTCTCTCTCTATATATATATATATATATATATATATATCTATTTATATACCTCTCTCTCTCTCTCTCTCTCTCTCTCTCTCTCTCTCTCTCTCTCTATATATATATATATATATATATATATATATATATATATATATATATATATATATATATATATATATATATATATATATATATATATATTTTGTTGCATATTATTACTACATATTATCATAATTGGCGAATATTGCAGAATAATGACAGTAATTCCGGTGCCAGATTCCAGGAGGTGGGGTGGAAGGCTCATTTGGTATTAGTTAAGGGAGTCATCTCTTCTGGTTTAATTGGATCGCTACTGATTCCTCCATACTATATCACGACATAGATCCCCTATTACTAACAATGATGTGATTTGTTGTCAGGGATAGTTTGGAGGAATTAGTGGGCTTTCCTTTTACTGATAGACGACTACCCCCTCATAATTTACCATATTTGTAATTCCATAACAAGTATTATTACCGCTGGGGGAGTTTGGTTTCTGGCTTCGTTAGGAGGAATTAGTAACCTTCCAATTTATCAATAATAGAATCTCCCCTTAAGAGTATATTTCGTTTTTGTTACAATGCATACTCCAAAGTATGCCAGGAAACAGGACCAAAAGAGCAAAAATAATGGTGTTCTGTTGCTTGGAAAAGTTTGGAGGATTCAGTTGCTCCAGAATTACCAACACAAAACTTCCCCCTTAATACAGACAAGACTAAACCGTGGCCAGAAAGGGAAGGGAAGGGAGGTGGAGAATTCAACAATGAGACAACGAGGAGCCTAAAACGAGAGAGAGAGAGAGAGAGAGAGAGAGAGAGAGAGAGAGAGAGAGAGTTGACCAGGCCTTCGATAACGGAATTCGTAAAGACTATGTTCAGTGTCGGATCATTATGAAGGACAGAAACCGGAACATAAGAATAATCGAAATGTAAATATCGGAATAAAATTATCGACAAATCGAAAAAGTCAGATGAAAAAATCGAATATAAAAATTGAATAATAAAAAATTTAGATAGTATATTATAGGAACATAAAATAACAAATCGGATAAAAATATCGGAACACACACACACACACACACACACACACACACACACACACACACACACACACAATAGCATTCGTGTATTTTTTTTTTTCGCCTGGTTAAAAAACGAAAATGTGTGTATTTGGTTAATTCCTGCCATGATGTTTTGAGAAATTGAATTGATGATGGTAAAATGGATGTCGAAATTATCCCCAATCGCGAATTATCCTCGATTATATGAAATCTACATTTTCATTCGCGTTAGTAAGGCAAGCAATATATATATATATATATATATATATATATATATATATATATATATATATATATATATATATATATATATATATATATATATATATATATATATATATATATATATATATATATATATATATATATATATATATATATACTGTATATCCAACCATTCGCATCCGTAGTATTAGTCATTTTAAGGGGATAGTATACTTTTGGTACAGGCACAATCATTTATCCACCAACACTTTCCTTCCATCGTAGTAAATATCTTGGTAATAAAGAACAACACGTGTATGATTTTGCAGCACCTCATAATAATAATTGAGGGGGTTGAGTTGACGTAAGTGTTGTATATGATTATATTGTGATATGATACTGATTTATTTGCACGATGGAAGGAAAGTGTCGGTGGTTATTTGATTGTGGCTGTACATTAGAGTGCCTTGATTCCTCCAAAGTCTGCCAGGAAACAGGACCAGATGAACACACACACACACAAAAAAAAAAAAAGATAATAATGGTAATCTGTTGCTTGTAATAGTTGGGAGGTATCAGACAGCTGCTCCAGATTTATCAACACTATAGTCGGAGGCAAAAGTCGTGTTGCCTCTCTTAGCATTTCTTGAAGAATATCATAATGCTCCTGGTACTGGTACTGGGCTTTCTAGTACTGGTTTAGGTGGTACTGGTGGGGATACTGGGGATCCTAGTACTGCTATTGGTACTGGGGATGTTTCTAGTACTGTTTTAGGTGGTACTGGAGGGGATACTGGGGATCCTAGTACTGGTATTGGTACTGGGGATGTTTCTAGTACTGGTTTAGGTGGTACTGGTGGGGATACCGGTGATACTAGTACTGGTATTGGTGATACTGTGCTTCCTGGTACTGGTATTGGTACTGGGGAGGATACAAGTACTTGTTTAGGATTATCATCGAATCAACACATTCATCATACATACAGAATTACAAAATCCATGGGACAAATTAGTACTCTTCTTTGGGTTTTCCTTTTACGAGCCAGTGAACCTTATATACTGTACAGCCACAATCAAATATCCACCAACACTTTCCTTCCATCGTAGTAAACATCTTGGTAATAAAGAACAACACGTGTATGATTTTGCAGCACCTCATAATAATAATTGAGGGGGTTGAGTTGACGTGAGGTTTGTATGAATATATATTGAAATGATACTGATTCATTTGCACGATGGAAGGAAAGTGTTGGTGGTTATTTGATTGTGGCTGTACTTCATGACTTGGCAGACACGACTTTTGCCTCAGCCTGTACGACCCTCTTAAGGGACTCTGTGTTGTAGTTCAGAAAAGTGGAGATAAAGGAGTCCTTCAAAAATTGCCACGAAACACCACCTATAGGGAAGGAGCTTGTTTCGTGGCATAGTCAGGAGGAATCAGAAGCCACCAGTTTTCAAACACGATCAAAGGGTCCTGAAGGGGGAAGTTTTTTGTTGGTAAATCTGGGGCGACTGAATCTTCCAAAGTATTCCAAGCATCAGAACACCATTGTTTCTGCTCATCTGGTCGTGTTTCCTGGCATACTTTGGAGGAATCAAGGCACTCCAATGGACCAAAAAAGAATTACCCTCTTAACAGCAGTATTTGCACTAATAGGACAAATATGTTATAATTATGACACAGAACGTGAAATATAACTTGAAAGGAAAACAATATATATATAAATATATATATATATATATACATATATATATGTATGTATGTAATTAAAAACACATACTGGTATCATTAAACTGCTTCTTGGAGGAAAAGTTATCGTCCATCAGTTCCTATTATTTTGCAATGCGAATTCAGCGAGGAATCTCTTGTTTTCTCCAAGGAATGCCAGGAAACAGGACAAGATGTACAAAAATAATAATAATAATAATGCTGATCTGTTGCTTGGAATACTTAGGAGTAAATAGTTGCCCCAGATTAACCAACACTGTACGGTTGGCCACAGGAATTCTTACACAGGCTGTATGGAAAGAGAGGTCATTATTCTGGAAGTACTGTAATGAAGGGTCTACCAAGTGCCTCGGTGATTACAAAACAACAAACCTAATAATAATTTTGTATTGCAGTTATGTAGTGTTACATGATCCATATGTTGTAAGCCCTCGAAAACAACAGCGTGTGTACGAATTCTTGTGGCCAATAGTACTAACCCCTAAGTACCATCAAAGACAAAACTCGTGTCGTTGTGTTGTCTGATGAATTGATATAACTCGTGAAACATAATGAAAACCCCACCACAATAACGTCCATGCCCAGTAGGGTTAGTTCTTTACCATATGTTTCCACCAAATTTAACGACACCACTTTTGTCATTGATAGAGTACGGTAGTAAAAAGCATGATATGATATTCGTGTGTTGGTGTTCAATATCATAACTATACATCGTTAGTCTCCCAATGTAAATATTTCCATAGAGTCAAGAAAATAATTTGCCTCTTCATCTAAATAAATAAATAAATAAATAAATAAATAATATATAAAATGAAAATGAAAAAAATTCCGCAACGTGATCCGCAAAATATAAGATAAATATTGCTAATCGTATCTGAATCCGCATTTGCACTTCCACGTATTTAGATAACTGCTGGTGCATTCCTATAATACTGTTAGTATGAGCAGCACGTTGTATATGGCACTAATGTTCAAAGTTAAGGAGGTAGTCCAGTGTTGGTAGCAAATCTGGAGTAATTGTATATTTCGTCAAAATTATTCCAAGCAACAACAGGCCACTATTATTGCTGCTAATCTGGTCCTGTTTCCTGGCATAATTTGAAAAAATCGGCATGGTGCTCTAATGTACACTGGGCGGCAATTGTCCTGTTGCCACATCTGCCAAGTCATGAAGTAAGTACCGGTATGGAAATATAAGCTTTAAGGGCTAGTAAACTGAAAAACAAAACAAAAACAGAGAAGTGTATTAATTAAAACCCCTGGATATCGTATTTCTGTGTGGTGAATGTGTTTATTGGATAATTAACCTTTATGCTGTCGTTAAGGAAGGGCTGAGTTAAGCGCAAAAGGCAAAAGTCCCGTCACCAGATCTGCCAAATCATGCAGTACAGTCACGAGCACTAATAAGTATACAGGTGTGCTTCGAATACCTGGAGACAGTAATGCACAATAAGATCTCCATTGGAATTACTTCGTTGGTGAAATTGAACTGTTGGAAGCATCAACCAAACCTGTATACTTATTAGTGCTCGTGACTGTACACTATGGAAATAATTGCTACACAGGTTCGTAAACTAAATAATCAGAGTGGTTTATATATCTAGCCCCTGGATATCGTAATTTATATGGGTGAAAGTGTTTATTTGATGATTATCCTTTAAGTTATCTTTTAAGAAGTGCTGAGTGAGACGACAGGACTTTTGCCGCCGATTGTACAGTCGCGGCAGATATATAGTCCTTTACCAGTCTGTGATGGAAAGGTGCGGCCAGCTGTTTCGAACTGTGAACACGTGGATTCGTTGCTTCAGTCAGCTACCTTTTATAGTATGGGTACAAATGTTTCGAGTTTTCGGACGCTCCAATTTTTTTCGCGGCTATCCATCACTGACTGGTCAGGACTATTTGCCGCGACTGTACTGTATTAATTGTGTATTACCCTACATCATTCTCTTCAAAAATCATACATGCCAAACAAAACCAGTATTATCTACATGATTTATATCGTAGTGAGAATCTGGCTTAGATCAAGTTTTCCAATTGTTTAGAGAAATAGATAATTAACGAAAAAATAATACGGTACTCTAATTCATTATTCCGACATCTCTCTCTCTCTCTCTCTCTCTCTCTCTCTCTCTCTCTCTCTCTCTCAGTTACTATAAGAAATAAGAGACGTCTGCAGAATACACAAATTATTTCAAGATCTCTCTCTCTCTCTCTCTCTCTCTCTCTCTACGTTACCATAAGATATACCATACAATTTCAGCATTCATCTCTCTCTCTCTCTCTCTCTCTCTCTCTCTCTCTCTCTCTCTCTCTCTCTAACAATTTACTATAACAAATAAGAAAATAAAAAACTTTGCTGCAGAATACACAATTATTCCAACATCTCTCCCTCTCATTCTCTTTCTCTCTCAACCTAAATTACTCTAAGAAATATGAGACATTACCGCAGTACAGCCGGCGGCAAGAGTCGTGTCACACGCCTCACCCAGCACGTGCGTTTTCAGAGATAACATAAAGATTAATCATCGAATAAACACATTCACCATTCAGTAATACGATATCCAGGGGGTCAATTAATATCCCTCTCTTGTTTTTCAGTTTACGAGTCCGTGAAGCTTATATTTACATACTTAC
>JAWQEG010004201.1:0-107500 GCA_033782935.1 Petrolisthes cinctipes
AAAGGTGATAATTGACTTTTAGTATACTTCAAACTAAACAAAATCAACAAGAATATTACAGTGTGTGCCAGTGTGTGTTACTTGGCTAAGGTTAGTGTCTGGTATTATATTCTTTTTATAATGACTTGTGTGTGATCCTTGGAAAAAAAAAAAAGATAATTATATATAAATGAAAAGTCTTGTGAAGATATATTTCGTTTTTTTTTTTTTTTTTTTTTTTTTTTTTTTTTTTCGGTCCCAAACACTGGCGCCATCATTCATTGACTGTGGTATCCAAACATTTTTTTTATCTGTAAAGTAAATAACCTAACACACTTTTGGTAATCTATACACCTTATCCTAAACAAACAATTTTCTTAACCTACATTTCTTATCGGAGACATTAATTACCGTGCGGTGTGTGTGTGTGTGTGTGTGTGTGTGTGTGTGTGTGTGTAGTAGTAGTGGTAGAGTTAGTCAGTGTGTGTGTGTGTGTAGTAGAGTGATAGAGTTAGTCAGTGTGTGTGTGTGTGTATAGTGGAGTGGTAGAGTTTGTCAGTCTGTGTGTGTGTGTGTGTGTGTGTGTGTGTGTAGTGGAGTGGCCGAGTTTGTCAATGTGTGTGTGTGTGTGTGTGTGTGTGTGTGTGTAGTGCAGTGGTAGAGTTAGTCAGTTAGTCAGAGAGAGAGAGAGAGAGAGAGAGAGAGAGAGAGAGAGAGAGAGAGAGAGAGAGAGAGAGAGAGAGGAGAACTAATAAAAGAGAACACTGTAAGGTAAGAAAGACTACACGTGTTTTCGTTGGTGGTGGTGGTGGAGGTGTAAAAGGCCATCTCATCTATACGTTGGTCACAGGGACGGGGTAGGTAGTGATGGGGGATGATGTGGTGCTGCTAACAAGTGGGGACTGAATGAATGACTGACCTGCCTTACTGATAACCCTGTCAAACAACCAACCAAGACGAGGAGCAGAAAAAAAAGTTGTGGAGAGCTAGAGAGGAGGAAGAAGAAAAGTGTGACAAAAAAAGGGAACAAAGAGTGAGGGTGGAAAAGTAGGACAAGAAAAAAAGGGAATGAAAAGTGAAGGTGGAAAAGGAGGACAAGCAAAGGGAACAAAAAAGTGAAGGAGGAAAAGGAGGACAAGAAAAGGGAACAAAAAAGTGAGGGTGGAAAAGAAGGACAAGAAAAAGGAACAAAAAAGTGAGGGAGGAAAAGAATGACAAGAAAAGGGAACAAAAAAGTGAAGGTGGAAAAGAAAGACAAAAAGAGGGAAAAGGGGAAGGAGGAAAAGAAGGACAAGCAAATGGATGTATGAGGAAAAAGAAGATGATGATGATGATGATGATGAAGAGGAGGAGGAGTAGGAAAGGGAGATGGTGTTGTCGAGTCATTGACGAAATCTCTGACATATAAGCCATAAGCTGTGATTACCATATTGATCATACTATGTTATATTATCATCATCATCATCATCCATTGTACATCATCATTAATCATCAACATCATCCACTCTCCATCAACAACAACAACAACACCAATAACAAGAACAACAACATCAACTGGTTCTAAACTCAAGAGATACCAAGACAACACACACACACACACACATGTATAGTGAGAGAGACGAGACGGGTTGTGTGTAGCCTTGACAACACTGAACATGGGTACAGTCACCGTTATGGAGTTGTGATGCAGTGCCGGTGAATTGAATGAGGTCCACTGATTCCTTCCACGAAACAAGACTCCCACAATATTGGTCCTGTTTCGTGGTACAGTTTGGAGGAGTCAAAAGTCCCCCCTTAATTGTTTTTATATACAGGCAAACCACCTATAGTAAGGAACCCTGTCTAGTCCTGCTCTATAGTAGTATCAAGAAGGTTTCATAACTGGTACAGTACAATTTCCTCCGTCCTTAGGTTCCTCCGTCCTCCAAACAGTTTAGAGAATCCGACCTCAGCAAATCGGGTCTCGAGAACGAAAGATGAAGGAAGACAAAAAACTAAGGAAATGCAGTTGCAAGTGTGGCAGGTCCCTTTTCTTTTCTTTTGTAACCCTCTGAAGTTGAGTTGAAGGACGAAGAAAACTTTAGTTAGACTGGCCATGAGACGAAGGAAAGCGTGTCAGTATGTCTTCCAACCATGCGAGAATAGACTGAAGGACGGAGGATGCTTCAAATTGGTCTGAGAACGGAGGAAAATGCACCAGCGTGACTGCCTGTGTGGGACCTGCCTGTGTGTGTGTGTGTGTGTGTGTCTGTGTGTGTGTGTTGCAGGTAGAGGGAAGAGCGGGGTCAGGGGGGGTCACGGGCGGAAATACTGGAGGGGTTACACCATGTCTTGAGGGGGGGGGGGCGCTTGAGGCGGGGGGAGGAGGTGGGGGTTACTGTGGAGGGGGGTTGGGAAATGAAGAGGGACTGATGGAGATTGGATGAGTGGAGAGGATTGGGGATATTAATTAAATGAGGGGGTAGTGGAGATGGGGGGTGGGTTGAAGAGAGAGAGAGAGAGAGAGGGGGGGGGGCAGTTGAAATGGAGAGTTATAAAGAGAGAGGGGGTAAAGAAGATGGGGAGTTGAAAATAGAAAAAGAAAGATAGTGGAGATGGAGGATTGAAATAAGAAAGAGTTGTAGTGGAAATGGGGGGGGGGGCTGAATTGGTAGTAGTAGTAGTAGTAGTAGTAGTAGTAGTAGTAGCAGCAGCAGCCGTAGTAGCAGCCGTAGTAGTGGCGGCAGCAACAACAACAACAACAACAACAACAGCAGTAGTGGTGGTGGTGGTGAGAGGTCGCCGACACACAAGGTGGAATTAATAGGGACAGGGTGGCACATTGTCCGGGTGTCAGGGGGCCATGGGAGACTCACACGGGGCCAACACCATAACAATAACCTCTCCTCCCTCTCACACCTCTAACTGTTTTCCTTCGGTTCCTTTCCTTCGGTTCCTTTCCTTCGTTCTCCGTTCTCGTGACAAATAACCTCTCCTCTCACTCACACCTCTAACTGTTTTCCTTCGGTTCCCTCCCTTCGGTTTCTTTCCTTCGTTCTCCGTTCTCGTGACAAATAACCTCTCCTCTCACTCACACCTCTAACTGTTTTCCTTCGGTTCCCTTCCTTCGGTTCCTTTCCTTCGTTCTCGTGACAAATAACCTCTCCTCTCACTCACACCTCTAACTGTTTTCCTTCGGTTCCTTTCCTTCGGTTCCTTTCCTTCGTTCTCCGTTTTTTTCGTGACAGATTTGATGAGGCCACCATGCACTGCCAACACGACCACCTCCCATGTCATGCACTCATGTAACTCTTTTCTTCGGTTCCTTTCCTTCGTCCTCCGTTCTCTCGACAGATTTGATGAGGTCGGATTCTTGGGTGCTTAGATTTGAGGACGGAGGAACATTAAGGACGGAGGAAGGTGTGCCAATTATGATACTTTTTTTTTATATATATATCTGGTTTGGTACGTGGCAGGTCTGCATGGAGGATGTAATATCGTTTTAGTGTTTAATTTGAGCGTATTTTTTTTTTTTTTTTTTTTAGTTAGTAATTAGATTTCCTTGTGATGTCTAGTTTTTAGTCACGGTGCCCTAATTTCCTTGCTTTCTAATATGAGATCATGGCCCCTGTCTGTCTGTCTCAACCTTGGGCCTGACTACCGTGAGCATCGTACCGGTATAAACAGACGTAAACAAAACTGACGACTCGTGACTTCTCTGATGGATAGGGACGTGTGGACAGTGATGGATGGATACTTTGAATACCCTGCATGTGACGGCTACAGGTGAACACGTGGATAGTATGATGGTAGTCCCGTGGATAGTGATAATCGAGTCTTTGATAGTATGAACTGAAAAGGAAGAAAAATTACCCCTCTAGGTCTGTCAGACTCAGTATAGCACGAAGGTAGAGAGGAAGGACACCAAAAAACGAAGGAAATGAATGAAAATAAGGGACAGTTGAAGAATTGAAAGGGTGTGGCTCGGGTGTGAAAGGGCGCCCCAAACTCTTAAATGTACTGACTGTCCCACATCACCGCAGGCAATATTAGGCCACGTGGATATAGTTGTAATTCTGCCTGGACGCGTGGATGTGGTATATAGACGCGTGGGTGTGGAAGTGAGTGCAGGGGCAGGGCAGGAGGTAAGGGGACGCGTGGCAGGTTTCCGGGAAGTGCCCCAGGGGGAGGAAAGGACTGTGGGAGGTGTTCTACTGTACTATAACCAATTATTCCTCAGGCTATTATTCCTATACTATACAGCGGTACATACATACATACAGCACCTGTCAGACACCAAACATCCTCTGGAGTACACCTGAGTTCCTGTCACATTTGGCCTTAAAACATCTGCTGACCCTCATCACGTTTTGTTTTTCATTTTTCATCTATACTCTTGAAGCTATTTTTATTGTACAAATCATGTGGTCAATAAAGCATCTATCAGTTCTATCTGCTATTCACCATACCTGTCCTCTACACACATACATGACATCTATCCACTACACCTGTACCCCAAAAGATCTTCACCCTTGACACACCATTCTCCCACTACAGCAGACATCCGCCACACCTGTTTCCCACTACATCCGCCACACCTGTACCCCACCACACCTGATCTGGGGGATACTCGTACTGGGTGAGGAGGGGCAGGACAGGACAGGATAGGACGGGGTGGGGCAGAGTAGGACTGGGTAGGGGCAGAGTA
Organism: Petrolisthes cinctipes; assembly: GCA_033782935.1. NCBI lineage: Eukaryota > Metazoa > Arthropoda > Malacostraca > Decapoda > Porcellanidae > Petrolisthes > Petrolisthes cinctipes. The sequence goes on from JAWQEG010004201.1 coordinate 4,667, forward strand.
GGACTGGGTAGGGGCAGATTAGGACAGGGTAGGGGCAGAGTATAGGACTGGGTAGGGGCAGAGTGGGACTGGGTAGGGGCAGAGTAGGACGGGGTGGGGGCAGAGTAGGACTGGGTAGGGGCAGGGCGTGGCGGGTCGGGGCGGGGCGGGGCTCGTGGGCACTGAAAGAACCCCGACAGTCCAACCCAACCCATGGAAGCAACACTATACCAATCACTTCTCTGTAAAGTGGTATCACAATGGGTACTTCTATATATCACTTACTTATATAGGTCAGATTGGGGTTTCCTTCGTTCCCCAACCCGTTTATATATAGAGCAAGATCTTGGTATTCTAGATCTTGATATAGAGGAGACCAGGACACCCAAAACACTCACTGGAAGAAGCAAGTGTAACCCGAGGACGGATGATTATATAAGAATGGATGATGGGAATATAAGCTGGTTTGCATCTCCCACTCATAAAAAAACTGTTTCACATACAATACTCGTACAATAGGAGATGAGTCAAGAGTGTTACAAAACTTCACCCAAACAACTGTAGACGACTGATATAATGAATGAACGAAAAGTGGAAGAAAGCAGATGATACTTTTATATAGGTCAGAAAGACATATTACCACAAAAGAGAAGGAAACAGAGAGGAGGGACAGCAACCACGAAGGTAAAAAAAAAAAAAAGGAAATGAGGGACAATGGAAGAGAGGAAAGGGATTGACTCAGGTCTGAAGGGTCGCCAAATCCCTTCTTCAAAGTATTGTCTAAACTTTTGCAGGCAGTAACCCCCTACCCTATATACTGGGTACTGGAAAAAAAAAGTCGGGCCTGGTACTATATAAGCTGGTAGTGTGATGGTCAGTTCGTTCATATACTCGTACCCATTTTAGGCAGGTTCCATGCTTCTTTCCATCCTTGGTCTACCCCTACGCCTGTGTCTCCGTCAGTACAATACACCCTCCTTCCCTCCCTCCCTCCATCCATCCGTATACTCCTTTTGGACAATTACCGCGGGCAACACCTGCTAGGCGAGGTATAGGTGGGGCAGGAAAGAGGAAATAGCAGATTGGTAGGCAGGTGACGGTGGGCCGAACTAAAACACACACACACACACACACACACACACACCAGACCACTCTCGCGCCCACTCGCTGCTCACCTCACCCACACTCTTTCTCCCCTTCCCTTCCCTTCCCAAGTTCCCCGCGCGTTGTTGTTGCTGCTGCTGCCCAGTTTTATAGTCTCAGTCAGTCAGTCGCGGCTTCAGTCCAACAGGTGAAGGTGCGTTGTGTCCCGTCTCGTACTCCGACCTCGCGTGTGTTGATGTTGTTGTGTTTCGAGGAGGAAGTTTTGGTGAGAGATCTGGGACGCTGATATATACGAGGAGCGGTGTGTGTGTGTGATTGCAAGAGAAACATTTTTTGTTTTGTTTTCGCGGAGGTGGAAGCAAGCACTTTAAAGACTTCAGCCACGTACGCGAAAGGTTTCAGTGGATATTGCGCACTGCAGTGAAAAAAAAAGCACACATACACAGTAGGGCAGTGGCCTGGTTAGTGTTGATGTGAAACGATATAGCCATTTATTGAAACTTAATATGAAAAAACAAACAAAACAAAACACTGTACTGGAGTATTGTGTACCGGCCTGGCTTGTAATGGTGATGATAATATGAAGTGATAATATTGTGATGAAGTGATAATATTATGATGAAGTGATAATATTATGATGAAGTGATAATATTATGATGAAGTGATAATATTATGATGAAGTGATAATATTGTGATGAAGTGATAATATTGTGATGAAGTGATAATATTATGATGAAGTGATAATATTATGATGAAGTGATAATATTATGATGAAGTGATAATATTGTGATGAAGTGATAATATTATGATGAAGTGATAATATTATGATGAAGTGATAATATTATGATGAAGTGATAATATTATGATGAAGTGATAATATTATGATGAAGTGATAATATTATGATGAAGTGATAATATTGTGATGAAGTGATAATATTATGATGAAGTGATAATATTATGATGAAGTGATAATATTATGATGAAGTGATAATATTATGATGAAGTGATAATATTATGATGAAGTGATAATATTATGATGAAGTGATAATATTATGAAGAAGTGATAATATTATGATGAAGTGATAATATTATGATGAAGTGATAATATTATGAAGAAGTGATAATATTATGAAGAAGTGATAATATTATGATGAAGTGATAATATTATGATGAAGTGATAATATTATGATGCATTTCTGTCCTGAAGCCATATGTATGTAGTGTACGATTTTATATTTTGGTGTCGATGATAATATGATAATGACATGTGCACAGAAACCTTATGATGATTATAGTTGTGACCTCTTGCCCTTTATTTAGTATTTGGAGATTTATGAGTTATAGTATATGCGTTGATGTTGTTATGTAATATATGACCAGTGTGTTAGGGCCTCACAATAACTCTAATAATAGGGTGTCGTGTTATATAGGGTTGTGTTATCCTTTAGATGTACTGGATAAGGGGTGAAGAAAATGAGTGATGGTGTGTGTGTGTGTGTGTGACGAGTGGACCTACATACATACATACAACACACAACAACTATATAGGGTGTCGTGTTATATAGGGTTGTGTTATCCTTTAGATGTACTGGATAAGGATTAAGGAGTGAAGAAAATGAGTGATGGTGTGTGTGTGTGTGTGTGTGTGTGACGAGTGGACCTACATACATACATACAACACGCAACAACTATTCTGTCATGTTGTTATTACCCTCGCTTCGCTCCGTGTTGCATGCATGACACAACAGCAACCCACCTGCTGACCTGACCTATATAAGTGCAGTCCAGGGCAGAAAATCGATTTGACTATTTAACACAGAAAGATTAATATGAGAGATAAGCTGAAATTAACTTTAACTCAACACAGAAAAGTTTAGATAAGATTAATATGAGAGATAAGCTGAAATTAACTTTAACTCAACACAGAAAAGTTTAGATATTTGGGGTAATAGAAAACAAACAAGGAAGATAGTTAATTAAGGGGAAAATTCTGTGTTGGTAAATCTGGAGCAACTGAATCCTCAAAACTATTCCAAGCAACAGAACACCATTATTTTTGCTCTTCTGGTTCTGTTCCCTGGCATACTTTGGAGGAATCAAGGCACTCCAATGTGACAAAAGTGAATTACCCCCTTTAAGTGAGTTTACGTTGGAAAGGCTACAGAATAACTCATCATCCCAAGCCTTTGAACTGATAAAAAAAAAAAAAAATGAATCTGTCCATGTTGTATCACTGTCTCTCGTTGATATCACAATGGAGAATGACTGGTTATAGTGTTCGAATACAATACAATACCGTTATGCTATGAACTATCCTACTATATCATGATGTTTGAATCGGGTAAAAGCTGAAGTTATTACCTGGCTAACATATTATTATTGATCAGTAAATGACCACCTATAACTTTGTGTGTGTACTCATTTGAAGCAATTTATATTACCGAAATGATGACCTGGTGTGGTTTTGGTTACGTGTGTTGTTGTTATTCTCATAGACTCATATTACTGGTGTTGCTCGATGGTGGAAAAAAATGCTGGGGATTAAATGAATATGTGAAATAACGCAAAATTGTGGGAATACATGCACCACGAATTGGAATTTTATGCGAGTGAAAAAGAAACTCTGGTGGAATCTCGTATTTTATAAGATTTTCCCGGGATCCAATTGAATATGATTGTGATATCTCTTACACATTGTTTGTCTGACTCTGGAGCATCTGGGATTTTTGTGAACGTGTGAAACCAAATTGCATGAGTGTGTGAATCGGCGGTGAATGTTGCGGATATCAAGTTTTAAAACAATAGGTCATTAATTTTAGTAAGTTGTGTGTGTGTGTGTGTGTGAAATATCGTGTGAACTTTCATGTTTTAACTCAAAGGAACTGTGAACATTACCTACTGAAAAACACTGATGATGTGAGCTTGTCAGAATGTTAGGTTTGGTACTCGTGTCAAAATTGTTCGTGAATGAAAAGCAGACGAAACTACCGGGAATTATACAGTCTCATTCTAAGTCTTGTTGAGGGTCTGAATAATTATGCGATACAAGAGTGATTTACCAATAGCATTAATATTTGCTCAAACTTTCTGCATAACTGGATATAGATTTTAGTTCGCGACTGTACTAAAATGCAGAGTTTTGATTAATAAAGAGAGGAGAAAATATGATAATCGCTAATGAATGAATGAAAAAAACGCGATTCATTCCGTGGCGATCAATTGATGAGAGAAGCGATAACCTTTCCTTGGTGATGCAGCAAGTGTTGTTTTTATACCATGCCAGTGTGTGTGTATGTATCCAGAAAACTAATGTGTATGCAAAAGTTTAAATAGTATACGAATGTGTGTGTATAATTATGAACAGTATAAGAATTGATGTGTAAAACTGAACTGTATACATGAAACGTGTGTTTGTGTGTGTGTGTATCCAGAAAACTAATGTGTATGCAAAAGTGTAAATAGTATACGAATGTGTATGTATAATTATGAACAGTATAAGAATTGATGTGTAAAACTGAGCTGTATATATGTGTGTGTATGTATCCAGAAAACTAATGTGTATGCAGAAGTTTAAATAGTATACGAATGTGTGTGTATAATTATGAACAGTATAAGAATTGATGTGTAAAACTGAGCTGTATATATGTGTGTGTATATCCAGAAAACTAATGTGTATGCAAAAGTTTAAATAGTATACGAATGTGTGTGTATAATTATGAAGAGTATACGAATGGATGTGTAAAACTGAACAGTATACGTGTGTGTGTGTGTATATCCAGACAACTATAATGTGTATGCAAAAGTTTAAATAGTATACGAATGTGTGTGTATAATTATGAACAGTATGCGAATGGATGTGTAAAACTGAACAGTATACATGAAACGTGTGTGTGTGTGTGTGTGTATCCAGAAAACTAATGTGTATGCAAAAGTTTAAATAGTATACGAATGTGTGTGTATAATTATGAACAGTATGCGAATGGATGTGTAAAACTGAGCAGTATACATGAAACGTGTGTGTGTGTGTGTGTGTGTGTGTGTGGGGTGAAGGTACAAGACATGAGACCTTGGTTTTTTTGTCGGGGTATAGCGGAGTTGATCATAGTGGCCAGCCAGTCAGTCCAGCATCCCAACCAACCAACCAACCAACCATAGTGACTTATAGAGAGACAGACTGACCCACCCACCAACTCACCGGACATTCTCTCTCTCTCTCTTTCTCTACCTCACTCACACCAACCAACCAACCAACCATCCCATTGATCCTTTTATCCTCATACCTTCCCCTGAGTCACACCTCGCCACCCACACACACACACACACACACACACACACACACACACTTTTGGAACCATCTCACCTGCATTATTTTGACAGTAGATAATAAATGATAATAATAATAATAATAAAATACAATAAAAAATCGAACCCGTTGTATTGTTGTGAGGTTGTGGTGGTGGTCAATGGTACTTACGTAATCCCTATAACCGTAGTGCTGTATAGTCAATATCAATAGTTTTAATACCCAATTGTCGAAGAATTTTGACACGCTGGCCCATTACTTTGAAAACGTCTCATACAAACAATGCGATGTATGTAAGGTAATCAATGCTCACTGCCTCACTCATCTTGGTGCTGATAGTTAACCGGTTTTTGTACTGTGTCCATGTTTGTTGAAGAATGTATATATCTCCCGTTTTTTTTTTTTTTTTTTTGTGTGTGTGTGTTTTTTTTTTTTTTTTTTTTTTTTATAATGGGCTGTTTGGAGAACTTGATAAATAATAGTAGTGTATATAGTATAGTTTGTGGCACGGTAGACTTCTATGCACATAATCATAATATCAATATTTGTGTTGAACTTCCACCCTTTTTTTTTATATGTCGTGCTATTTAGAGAACTTGATAATTTTTAGTAGTGTTTATATATAGTTTGTGGGCAAGGTAGACTTCTTTGCACATAATCATAGACAAGGAAGGTTTCTGTGCACATAATAATTTCCCCAAGGCGTGTGTGTGTGTGTGTGTGTGTGTGCAGCTTTAGAAAATTTACAGTGTTTGAGGCTGTATATAGGTGTAATCCGCCCAGTGTGATTTTATCTTGGACTGAAACACAGAATGGAAGGGAATCAAGCTGCCCTACATAGCCTCAGGTGTTGTGATGCAATGGGTACGACCTGCTGGAGTAAGAAGGGAGAGGGTGGGGGGATCATTCAAGGAGTAAGAGGGGGGGATCATTCAAGGAGTAAGGGGATCAAGTATAGTAAGAGTGGAGAGGGAGGGAGGGGGGTAATGGAGTAAGTGGAGAGGGAGGGAGGTGGGGGTAATGGAGTAAGAGGGAGAGGGAGGGGGGATCATTCAAGTAGTAAGAGGGGAGAGAGAGGGGGGGATCAAAAAGTAAGAGGGAGGTGGATAATGGAGTAAGTGTGTAGAGGGAAGGGGCTCATTCAAGTAGTAAAAGGGGAGGGGGAGGGGTGGATCAAGTAGTAAGAGTGGAGAGGAAGGGGTGGATCAAGTAGTAAGAGTGGAGGAGAGGGGGGGATCAAAAAGTAAGAGGGAGGTGGATAATGGAGTAAGTGGGTAGATGGAAGGGGGATCATTCAAGTAGTAAGAGGGGATGGGGAGGGGTGGATCAAGTAGTAAGAGTGGAGAGGAAGGGAGATCATGAAAGTAGTAAGAGTGGAGGAGAAGGAGAAGGGGGGGATCAAAAAGTAAGAGGGAGGTGGATAATGGAGTAAGTGTGTAGAGGGAAGGGGCTCATGCAAGGTAGTGAAAAAAAATCATAAGTGAAAGGTATACCAACGGGAGGTGAGAGTTGGTTGGATGGAGGGGTAGGGGGGAGTTGAGGCGTGCTGCGTGTGCCCAAGGAGATTGTAGTAGGCTAGTGCAGCGGTGGTAGGTACTGGATAGGGAGGGAGAGGGGTTGCTGGCTGGAAGTGGGGGAGAGGGGAGGCTATCGTTCATGCCCCACTAAACTTTTATGATTAGTGTGTGTGTGTGTGAGTGTTAGGGGAAGTGAACTGCAGTGTGATTATAATAAGTTTTCTTCACCACCGCTTTCTCCTCTTTCTTTCCTCAGCCACGGCGCCTGGTATTATTATTATTACTAGCGCCAGAATATACAGAGAGACTTGAGTGTATTAAAGACCATTGTTTATGTTATATGCCATGAAGGTGTGATAGTCAAATGGGAAAATATATCGTGGTGTTGCAGTGAATGAAAAGTGCAACCAGGAGGATCTCGTGTACGTGTGTGTGTTAATGAGACTCAGAAGCAGTAACAACAACATGATGAGGTGTTGTGGTGGTGGTGGAGGTGCAGCAGGAGGAGGAGGTGATGGTGGTGGTTGTGTTATTAGTGGTGTCCTGGAGGAGGCGAGGCAGCAGGGGATGATTGTGGAAAACCTGGGAGAGTGAGGTACTGTACTGTCCCGAGACCTGCTGCTGTACGGTACCCTTTCCTTCCTTCCTTCCTGTCCACCTCTTCCATGAACACAGGTGACAGGAAGTGAGTGAGGTATACCCCCAACCCTTCCTTTGCCTTGCCTCCCCAGCGCCTCCAAAAAGCACAGGAAGTGAGTGAGGTGCCCAATCCACCCTGCCTCTTTCACAAACATAGGGGGCAGGTGAGGTACCCATTCTGCCTCAGTGCCTCATCCACTTATAAATGCTCCACTGACAGAGAAATACCCTTAGCCTGTCTTCTACCTCTTCCACAACCAAAGGATTAATATATAATAAGATTGACGTGAGATACCCATGCAATTCAGCTTCTACCTCTGCCACAAACCAAAGGAAGCTAGTGAGGTATAGCAAATCCTGTTCACCTCTTCCAAACTCCACAACAACACGGACAGGGAGAGTGCTATGCTCCTTACATCATCCCACGTGGTTGTGTTATATTCCCCTGTCCCAATATGTCGTGGTCCTCCTACTACTCCCCGCCTGGTGCTATGAATATCCAAACATTTTCCCTACGACAAGCTCTCAAGGTAAGGAAGAAAGGACGGGTCTTGTATAGGTTCACTCACTCAATTTTTACTTTTTCTCGTCTCGCTTTCCCTTAATTCTTGTTGTTCTTCACCTCTTTCTTCTCGGTTTGTTTGATCGTCTCTCTTGCGTTTCCACTTTCCAAGGTCTTGTCTTGTCTCTCAAGTTTTCACTATCTTCTCATCATCATCATCATCATCTCTTCTTTTCTCTGTCCCCTTTCCTGTTTTCTCGTTGCATTTTCGTGACCTGTATTCTTCTCTCTCTTTATTTTCATTTTCCTTTCGTTTCCCTCTCATTTTTATTACCCTGCATTTCTTCTACCCCCTTCTTTTCTACTAACAATCCCTCTCATCTCTTCTCCAGGGCCCATTCTCCCATCTCTTCCCCCCCCCCCACCAGGGCCTTCTCTTTACTCATTTCCTCTCCTTGGCCCCACACTCTTCCCCATGGCTCTCCCTTCCTGCGTCAGTCCTCTCGTTCGTTTTATTACCTCTATACATTTCTGACATTCCCGAACCTGGCTAGCCGGCTTCCTCATGCATCACCATCATCATCATTTCCCCTTCAACGAGAAGAGAAACTAACCCAAACAAAGGAAAGGAAGGAAAGCAAAAAGAAAAATATGTGTTCTTTTCTAGTCCACTGCAGGAAAAGATATCTCCACTATATAGCCTACTGTAGAGAGAGAGAGAGAGAGAGAGAGAGAGAGAGAGAGAGAGAGAGACAGAGACAGAGACAGAGACATACACACACACCACGGTCTACATACATACATACATACAGAGAGAGAGAGAGAGAGAGAGAGAGAGAGAGAGAGAGAGAGAGAGAGAGAGAGAGAGAGTATAAATAAAACAATAAACTTCAAACCTCAGTTGCTGTCTGCCCTCAAAAGCCATTCACGTGCTTGATGTTTTGTTTACAGGTAAAAAACATTTGTTCTTTCTTGTTTTTCACGCCGGGTCAACAATGATTAAAGTATAGTTTAACCCTCTCGTGACTACTGATGTCGTTACTCGTAATTTTTGTTTTAGTAGTACCACAGTAATAATAATAATAATAATACACGTACAGTTGGACACATGAATGGGTGGTACAGCCCAAGTGAAAGATGGTCAATTTCTGCCAATATCAAGTTCCTTAGTGCCAAATAGGAGACACCAGGGACAGAAGTCAGTATTGAGGATGGTAATAAAAAGCAAGTACCTGATAATAGACACTGGTTACTCAAATGGGACAAGTATCTTTCACCTGGGCTGTACCACCAATTCATGTGTCCAACTGTACATACATTTTCGTTCACCTGGTCCTGTTTTCTGTCATACTCTGGAGGAATCAAGGCGTTCTCTAATGTACAGCCACAATCAAATAACCACCGACACTTTCCTTCCTTCCATCGTGCAAATAAATCAGTATCATATCAAAATATAATCTTACAACAACACCTTACGTCAACCCAACCCCCTCAATTATTATTATTATTATGAGGTGCTGCAAAATCATACACGTGTTGTTCTTTATTACCAAGATAGTTACTACGATAGAAGGAAAGTGTCTGTGGATATTTGATTGTGGCTGTACCAAAAGCATATACGGTACTTAAGCATCGTGACTTACCCCAGGTGACTATTTATTTACCGAAGGAGAAACCCACTGACAGGCAGACAGACACAGAGTTAATAAGCGTGTCGTGTACCTGAAGACGTTTTGTTCTTCTTCACCTTCGTGGCAATTGGGTTGGAAAGAAGGAATTGTTGACACCTGCAGACTCGTCACGTATAATAGGATCTTGCTTGTGTGTGTGTGTGTGTGTGTGTTAATTGTACTGTGTGTGTGTGTGTTTTAATTGTACTGTCGTGTTCATAATGCCCCGTTCACAAATTCTGTTTCATTACACATATCTTTGAAGCTCTGAATGCTCCTTACACACACACACACACACACACACTCATCTGGTAAATGATTCCGCACGTGTGTTTGGACGCCACGTGTGCGTTTCCAAACCTTGAGAGCGACGACACAACACAATCAAGGTCCCATTGTCTTAATTCTGGACCGGGCGAGGAAAGTAATCATTCACTGTCCTTCCTCTCTTCACCTGAATGTTCACTCTCTCTCTAGTCTACCAGCCGAAGGAGAGGGAGGGAAAGTGGTTGTGATTGTGGGGAGGTAACCAGTGGAGGGGCCGGGGAGAGGAATGGAGGGGAAGGGAGAGTATCAGTGAGGGGAGTATTTAGATGAGGGGGAGGCTGTTGGAGGGAGAGAAAATGGAGGGAAAGGAGGTACTGAGGGAGAGGAAGGAGGTAACCTATTGGGGAAGGGAGGGGAGGTGAGGGGAATGAGGGAACTAGGGAAATCAACAGGGGGAGGGAGGAAGGAGGGTGGGAACGAGGAAGGGAAGTACTGAAGGAGGAAGGGAAGTACTGAAGGAAGGGGGGAAGGAAGTACTGAAAGCTGGAGGGAAGGTTCTGAGAGATTGATGGAGAGTGGGGAGGAAGTACTGAAAGGTGAAGGGAAGAAATGAGGGAAGGTCCTGGTAGATAGATAGATGGATGGGTGGAGGGAAAGGCAAGGTGACCGACTGACGTACCGTACCCCTATGGGAAACTTCATCCCCTTCCTATTAATCTCTCTATCGTTAATCTCAGGTAATGGTAGATTAAAGTATTGTATTCCAGGGCGGTGATGGTTGACTTCCAGATAGGCGTACGATAGCTGGGCCAACATTTTTTTTTTTTTAGGGGGTCGAGTAGGCCTATGCCCTGCCCTGCCTTCCTTCCCACCGTCATTATCCCAGCTCATTGTATCTCACGAGTTTGTGATTATTATTATTATTATTATTATTATTATTATTATTTGTGCCATAATGTTTATCTGAGGGATTTGATGAATGTTTATTTTTGTGATGTGACGTTGTTAGATTTTTTACCATAGTGAAGTATAGCCTGCACGAAGTTGATTTTCCTTCACATCTTATCAATAAAGTTAAGATTTGAGATTCCAAAGCAGTAACCCATAGTCCAACAATTAATTATCGGTATGTTTCTGAGCCCACCTGTCTTCTTGTCATGTGGTCTTCCTCACAAATTAATGGTATCTTTCTTAGTTCTTCCACTGTAGGACTGTATAGGGAATTATATCATGTTAACATTGCCCAACTATTGACTTCTTCACACGGAGGATGACAACCATGAAGATTTCCACATGCTGGCTTTGGCTCCGTTATTAGTAACATCCTACCACAGCCTGCCATGTATTGTTGGTTGTTGTGTCGGTCAGTGAACTTTGTATCTCAAGTAATGTGGGGAGTAACTAATGACATTTCTTTCGTACTCTCTTGCTGTATGTTCATGTGCTGAAGCCAAAAACCACGAAGTGATGGGCGAAAGTAAAGTGCTTTGTGGGTAACAGTGGTTATTTTTTGTATGTAATGACTTGTTTTACAGCAGTGAATATACTTGTGTACCTCGACAACCTGTCACCTCATCGTACAGGATCATTGCACTTTGAACAGCTGTAGCTGTTGGTGAAAGTCTAAAATAATATTTCCATTTACAAGATCGGCAGTCAAGGGTCGAATTGAAGAGGAAAAGAGAATACAGCCCTAGGCCTGAACGACTGTAGGGTAAAAGAGAAGGCTACAGAGAGAATGAACAACACGGGTCCAAAGTGGTGCCCAAACCCTTAAGTAGATACTGTCCAAATCACCGCTGGTAATACTCTCCTACGTGGAGTCAAGCGTCGAACAAGGGAATGATTAACATTGATGAAGATTATTCATGAGCTTTCAACCCATTACATTTTAAATAATACGTGAAATTATGAAGCACTGGCAGACTGAATAATTGAAGCTAACACATACTGTATAATTATTACATACTAGAATATGTGCTGCGTGTTCATTTCCCAAGCCTCTGATGTGGGTATTAATTTTCTACGGTCATTACCCAAATCACCGAGAGCGAGAGAGATCACTTCACACAGACAAATTGTTATGTTGTGTACGGGACGGAGTTCTATGACCGGTAATTAAATGTAATAGGTGACGACGAGAGGGAAGGAAGGTGAGCTAATGAGTAACATTACCCGTAATTATGATGAGGAATTACTTGCTATATCTGGCCAGAGACTCACGCATCTGACCCCGTTCCTACTCTTTACTTCACCCTCCTTCCTTCCCTTCCCTGCGACTCGGATCACACACCTCCCTCCCTCCCGCCCTCCTTATATTATTTTAAAACACTACATCGACACTATACTCACTCCCGTAACTTTCCCGCGCCCTTTCTTATATTCAAATTACTATCTCACCAAGGTAAATATAGGCGTAGCTCTATATACCTTGTATCTCACCACACTCACTCCCATCCCTTTCTCTCCCCCGCGGTTAGTGATAGTAAGGTGGAACAGCAAGCATGAAGGGAATAGAGGGATAGGAGGGACAGTTGAAAAATTGAAAGGGAGTGGTGGCTAGGGTCGAAAGGGCTCCCAAACTAATCAAAGTACTTCCCAAATCAACACAGGCAATAACCCTCCTACAGGGTGTGATTCCATACATTATAACACTATACTAGGCTTAAAAATGAACTGAAGTATTAGGCCTACACACACACACACACACACACACAGGGACACCAACACAACCATAACAGTACAATTAGAGCACAACTTGGCTATTTTCTTTCTATTTATTATTTTCTGTGCATGTTCATTTCTTGTCTATTGTGTGGTAATGTGACGAGTGAGAATGTGGAGAGTGCAGCTGGGAATGTTGTAGAGGGTTGAAAAGAGTGGTGCAAAGAGGTATTGGTTGATTAATTCTGTAAGTGTTTTGTTTGTCTTGCCCCGGGAGTTGTGGTCCACTAAGTACTGTAGGCTACATGTAGTGTGTGGTTACATACACTCAACCCATAATTATTAAGTAGTTGGATTTGGATGATCATTATATTGTACTGGATTTGAATTTAAAACAACTTTATGTTGTATGTATTATTGTTGTTGTTATTATTATTATTATTATTATTATTATTATTATTATTATCATCATTATATTGTTATTATTATTGTTGTTACTTGGCCTTTATTGTACTAACAGAGTTATTTTTTTCTTGCAGGAGTTGTTCTCCCAGCTGCAATACAGCCATGAATCTGCTCTACCACCTGATGCCCTCCGCCGTGCCTTGGCCCAAACCTTCTACAACCAACAGCGGTTCCAGTTGGGCTTCATGGATGACGCTGCCGAGTGCTTTGAGAACATACTGCTGCGGATCCACTTCCATGTGGCGAGTGGTGAGGCAGAAGACATGTGCAATGCCCGCCACTGCATTCCCCACCAACGGTTTGCCATGACCCTGGTGGAGCAGAGTGTGTGTGGGGACTGTGGTGCCACCTCGGAGCCACTACCCTTCACTCAGATGGTCCATTATGTCTCTGCCTCTGCCCTCACTGCCCAGGCTAGGCAGCAGGTCGGGGAGATGAAAAATGGAGGCCCACAGATACAGCAACCACCACAAGATATGTTTGGCCAGCTGCTGAAGAAAGCTGGTGGCATGGGGGACATCCGTGACTGTCCGGTAAGTGATGGTGTTCTTACCTAACTTTATTATTACAGGAGTGAGGCAAACTCTTGATATACATTCTTCTTCATTTTATTGTAGATGTCCTGTATTGTATGAATGCTTTATGCACTTTATGCATTCTATGTCACTATGCAGCATTCTAACTCGTTTCTCTGATGAACAAGGGATGAATTGGTATTTAGTTTGTATCATATAGCTCCTTATTCTGCACCACTTACTTGACTGAAGGACTTTATGAAAAGTATAAGATTAAATAGTTGGGGTGTTGAAAAAGTCTTTAAGCTTGCTCTTGCTTTTCTATGATGTCATGTAAAGTACTGCCCAATAAGTTAGTTTTACTTAAAATCATGACTCCAGTGCTAATATACTTATGATATTTTCAGAGTGCTTGTGGAGCAAAGATTCAGATTTGCCGGACGCTCATGAATCGTCCAGAGATTGTATCCATTGGAGTGGTGTGGGACTCAGAACGACCGACACTAGACCACATCATGGCAGTATTTGCTACAATTGGCACCACACTGCGACTACGAGATGTCTTCCAGAGTGTGGTGGATGATCGCTGGGCCCAGCACACTCATCACCAGCTGGTTGGTGTTGTCACATACTATGGCAAGCACTATTCCACCTTCTTCTACCACACTAAACTTCGTGTCTGGATCTATTTTGATGATGCAACAGTTCGAGAAATTGGACCACATTGGGATCAGGTTGTTGACAAGTGCCGAAGAGGTCACTTCCAGCCTCTGTTGTTGTTGTATGCGAACCCCAGTGGAACGCCAGTACCTGTAGACAGTGCTCCTCGAACAGTGACACTGGTGCCAGGTCACCGGCCACACCCCCGCACTTCCCAACAGCCAGTGAAGCCAACACCTGCTAGTGAGCCATACACTCAATCCTCCACCCGGCGTGCTGTCACTCCTAACCCAGAGAAGTGTGGTGAAGGCAGTGGTCCAACCCCTCGGCGAGCCATCACACCAAGTCCTGAGGTGGCTGTACAGAGGGATTCCCATCGTGACTACCAGAACATCCATGCCTTGGCTGCCCAGGTATACCAGGAGAACAGCCCAGATGGACCCACTGATGAAGTGTTTGAAGCCAGCACGTCCAACTACAGGAGACAGTTGGAGAGCATCAAGCAAAGTGGAGCAGTCTTGCCCAACAAGCCAAACATTCCTGGCCGTCCCAGACTGGATTCTGATGACTCTGTTTATGCAGGACGCAGGGCAGAAGCTCAGCGTCAGGAGAGACAACGATCCGTCAGCTGCAATGGCTACAATCAACACGGGAATCGTAACAGCAACTCCTCCCTGGAACAGTTTGAAAAGGATGGTTTGAAGTTGCCTGAGGGTGCCAATGTACCACGACGCCGTGACTCGGGCAACTGGAGCGGTGATCGCAACAGTGCCTCGTCCTCATCTTCGACTTCCCTCGAGCACCCTTATCTGTTTATTGTGGGTAAAGCTGGTCGTCAGCCTCCATCACCCACCTCAAAGGCTCCTCCATCCAGCCCCTCCCGTGGTGACCATCCTGAGTATGCCAACCTGGGTATTGGCATCAACCAGCCACACCCACACCCCCACAGCAGCTCAGGTCAGGCTCCCAATGGTGCCCCTGCTGGACAGTACGACCCGGGCTATGACTCCTACTCACTCTCCTCTAATGATTCCTATCCGATTCAACAGAACCTGAAGCATAACTTACAGGTAAGTCAGCTTTTATATTCTGTGTTCTTATACATCAAATTATCTTGAAAATGTATGGTAAAGCATGATACATAAGTAGCTGGAGTAACTGTTCTTTTAAATCATAGTGCCATGAACATAGTGTTCTTCTGTCATTTCATTTTGGACTGGGGAGTTTTTGGGAGGAAGCAAAGTATCAATGATATGATATTGATATTTATTGACTGAGTTCTTGATAATTGTGTAATGATTTGTCAATTTCCCTACAGCAGCTTCAGCAGATCCCGGAGGGTGTGCAGGCAAGTGACAGTCCAGGCACGTACACGGGAGGCAGCCAACAGGACAACAGCAGTGTGAGCACCTTGACTGAGAGTGAAGCTGGTGGCAATTGTGAGGCACTATGTCTGGCCGCAGACTCACTTTTGGAGGAGGCTCGTGGCAGGGAAGAGTCTGGCGACCTTTCTGTAAGTACTGTCACCTCACTATATGTAAGCCAAAGAAAACTGGTTGTGTTTATATTCTATTTTTCAAATTGCCATATTATTTTAGTGATTTGTGTAAAGTGTAAAATACAAATGAAATAACTTTATTTATATAGTATAATTAAATATCCAATACAGTAATCCTATGCATTTACCAGTTTAAATCCTACTTTGCATTTTGGTTGGGATGGCAAGGAATATAATTTTCACTCCATTTTTGTTTTTAAAGAATTAGCTGATTTAATTTGTGTTTTGCAGGGTGCCTTGGAACTGTGTAATGCTGCTGCAGCCAAAACCCGGGCAGCCATGGATGCCCCATACAACAACGCCCACTCACTTACATTTGCTCGCATGAAGCACAACACATGTGTGATGCGGGCGCGCTCACTCCACCGCCGCATCCTCATCCAGGAGGAGACAGCTGCCTGGGAAGGACAATACAAACATGGTAAGATACCAATGTGTACAACAGCACCATAAATGCACTTTACACCAAAGTCAAATGTCTGTGCAAAGTCCTGGCATATCCTAGCCAGTTAATAAGTATTGTATACTGTATTGTATAGTGCTGTAGATGAGAAAGGGAGGGTAAAATCAGCCTTAAATATTGTGTCTTTGTTTTGAACTGCAGTCAGTATTCAATTCTATAAATCAAAACAGTAGGTTGAGCTTTACATATCTGGCATCTGTGTCACAGGAGACTATGCTGCCAACAATAATTATTGCACTGACCTCCTCTACAACTCTATCACCTACCCCAAGTCACTCACCCTCATCACCGTCTAGCCTGACAGATGCTAGACTTGTGAAGTTATCCCTTCTATTTCAACTTATCTGTTTGAATACTCATGGAAGTTTGGAATGTAGATGCAATATTTTGGCTGTCTGTACGTGCAGTGACAGGAAAAAGTGTTCTCGTATGTTTTTGGTAAACTATTAAGTTCGCCTGGTTATGTTTGTAAATGATTGGGTGTTGGCATATGCTGTACAGTATATAAATGTAGATCACAGTGGGTCAGTTTCCAGGGTATATATGGGCATAGTTACTGTATTTTGTGAGATTTAGGTACTATTACAGAATATTTTGCCTCAAAGTGTTTTTCAGGTGGAGATATACGAGAACCTTATTATAATTAACGTAAACATAGAAAGCTACAATCAATTAATGAAACATTCAACCATGAACCATGCTGATATCAGTCATTATGGAAGTACTCTTTCTACCTTTTATGTTATTAAGATCCCAAACAGAACAAAATGTAATCTGAACTAACATGGATTAGTACAAGGTCATTACAACATGAACAATTTATTTCAGATGGTCCTCACCACAGCCGGCAGGGATCCCGCGACTCCCAGAGGTCACGCACCAGCCGCCAAGGGTCCCGCGAGGGGTCAGTCCACCACAGCCGACAGGGGTCCCGAGATGCATCCAACGGCTCTCAGGCCAGGTCACAGGAACAGTTGGACACGGCTGTCACTCTTGCACAGACAGCTGAGAAACTCCAGAATACCAACATTGAAATTTATGCCACTTTGCCCAAGAAGAAAGGAAAGAAAACATCAAGTGAAAAGATCTCCAAGAAGGAGGAGATGGAGGTACCACTGGAGAAGACAAAAGACAAGAAAGGTGGAGAAAAATCAAAAGAAAAGTCACACAAGGAAAAGAAGAGCAGTAAGACACGCCTGGTTGACAGTGACTATGCAAGTGACCACAGCTCCAAAAGTTCAACCAAGAGCACCGAGAAGGAAGATGTGAATGCCATTATTGAAGTCAAGGAGGAAAAGTCAATTGGAAAGAAACAGCACAAGATCCGTCGGAAGTTGTTGATGGGCGGCCTCATCCGTCGCAAGAACCGCAGCATGCCAGACCTGAGGGAAGGGCAGGATGGCGATGGACAGAAAGCTGCCACAGATGACTTGCAGGTTCGCAGTCTGTCCCGACCCACGACACCCTCAGGAGAGAAGACCATGGCTGGGTACCTAAGCGAGGGGCACCTGGAGTACACCAATCCCAACTTAGAGCGTAGCAAACTCATGAGAAAGAGTTTCCATGGCAGTGTTGGAAAGGGACTCTCACCAGTGAAGATGGTTACTGCCACTAAGGTTCCTCCTCCCATCCCTCAGCGCATCAGCTCGCAGCTCTCACAGAAAAATGACAAGAACACCAGGAAGGAGGAGAAGAAGCGTGAGAAGCGGCCACCGTATCCCCTCCCTCCCTCTGAAACTCAGGCTGAGGACCCACCTGCACTCCCTCCTCGCTGTTACACACCTGAGATTGGAAACAATAACAACATGATGAAATCTGAGCCAATGTCTTTGCCATATTTACAACACAACCAAATTCCCCAGTATGACATGTTCCAGTCCAACTCCCTGCCATATACCAATCACCCCTACCAGGAACAACAGCAGCCTCAGCAACCACCAGGCACCCCAACACAGATCACAATTTGTGCTGATGTGCATCATGAACCAAGCTCCCAGGACCCTCTCCATAAGTCTTACCACCACCACCACCAGCAACACCAGTACCAGCAAGACAAGCAGCTCAAACAGGAAGAGTTACTTTCTGTACAACATGAGCATCAAAATCAATTGGAACATCATCATCAAAGTATGCAAATGTATTGCCAAGGCCAAAAGAATCAGCTAAGCACTGGTCAAACCATGCCTAATGTATCGCACTCAAGGCAAAGTAGTGAGGACTTTCCTCCTCCTCCTCCTCCATTGGAGGAGGCTGTGGAGGATCTGAAAATTAAAGGACTTTTGCCCCCGCCATCAATGGAGTCCAGGGCTGCTCCCGAGGCCCACAGTGCACCAGAACCCTCAAGTCTGCTCGTCCAACTGCAACAGAAACGTCAGCAGATCATTGAGAGTAAAGAAAGTGGTGGTGCAAATAATGATGATCGGGTAAAATCATCAAAAAGTGGAGATGACTGGCTGCAGGAATTACAAGCGAAGCAAGCAGCTATGCAAAAGAAAATGCATGAAGAAAATGGACCCAGCTCAGGGGCAAGAAGTGAAGAAAAGAGCAACAGTGCAATCTGCCGAGAGAATGGTGTGACCTCGGTGAGGAACTTGGCCTCTAAGTTTGAAAATGTTAATATGTCAGCATCCAAAACTGATGAAGGAACGGATACTGTGGATGGCCCAGCATCTGCCTTGCCACCACAGCCACAATCTTCCCAGCAGCATCCGGCCAGGGATGATATAAGTGAACGTCAGCGTGCTGTGAGCCAACTATTCACGAGGGAATATACTCAGTGCAATTCCCTTCAGGTGCCTTCCCACAGTGGACATGAGAGCAGACTAAGTTCCTCATATCGGACACGCAGTGAACATGTTGAGAGTGCTAATGGTAGTATTAATAAAGATAATGGTATAAATGATGGTGCCAAAGAAGATTCTGACTTGAACACAAGTACAGACACTAACTCAAGTGACTGCATCAAAAAGAAAAAGTCTAAGAAAAGTGTGACATTCTGTGATCAGGTGGTGCTTGTAGCCACTGCTGAGGATGAGGAAGAGGATGCATACATCCCGAACCCCATCTTAGAAAGAGTTCTTAAATCGGCCCTCACTTCCTCTGTCTCCATGTCTGACACAGATTCTTCCATGTCCAGTGATCAGGCCAGTCCAAGATCAAATGGTACAGTGACACAGTCCAAGCCCAATGTTCCCACCCCACAGCCCAGTCCACATTACCAGCCAGTTCCCAATTCACAGCCATCACAGCAACAGAGTCAAAACAAACAAAATTCATACACACAGCCTCAGCATTCACCACAAACATTCACCAACCAACAACAACATCATGTCACAGCACACCACACCCAGCCACACACTCAAACATCACAGCCACCACACCCATCACCTGTTTACCCAAACCACACACAGACCCACCTTCCCAACACCAACCACAGCCACCCAACACATCCTCAACAGTACCCTTCTCAAACTACGTCAGGGAGTGTGAGACTTCCACCTCCTTATCAGCCTCCTCCGAGCATTGGCAAAGGGGTTGGTCCTCATGCCGGCCAACCCCACTCACTCCCCAGCCAGTCTTCCCACACACAGCTCCCACATGGCCAAGGTCAGGGGAGAAATCTGTCAAATGGACTGCACCCATCCCAGATGCCACACCTTCTACCTGGTCAGCACACACCAAGACCTGGACAGCAGCAGCCTCATCACAGGCATATGTCAACACAGCAACAACATATGCCACCACCACAGCAGCATCAACAACAACATTTGTCAGTGCAGCAGCAACATATGGCATCACAGCAGCAGCATCTACCACCTCAGCAACAGTCACAGCAGCAACAGCAACAACATTATCCAAGTCAGCAGCAACAGCAACAGCAGCAGCCAGCAAGACACTACCCAGGGATGATGACTCGCCAGAACAGCAGCCTAGGACTGCAGCACCACAAAGAGGGAGAGAGAACATACCCTCCATACCAGAGAGTGCCACATCCAAGCCAGGTCCCTGGGCAATCCCAGACCCATCCCCAGATGATGCACCCACAAATGCATCAGCAGCTCCACCCTCAGTCTCGCAATGGTCATGCAACCCACGGCCATATCCCTCCACCGGCCACGCAGCAACCCAACAGTTACTCTGGCTATACTCCAGTTGGTGCCTTTACTCGACAACAGCAGCAGCAGCCAAGTAACCATGTACAGCAACAGCAGCCCCAACAGCAGCAGCAGCAGCAACAACAACAACAGCAGCAGCAACAACAGCAACAGCATCAACAAGTCGGCCACAATCATCAGCAGCAGCAACATGGGTCTGGGTATGGTAGTGTGGGCAGAGGAGGGGTCAAAGGAGCCCAGAACCATTTTTGTGGCCCACTCGATCCTTCTGCTATTTACTCAACAGTGAATAAAAATTCTAAAAAGCCCACTGGTGTAGCTACAAATAACCAGCTCTGCAATCTGTGTAGAAAGAAGTGCATTAATTCACCATCCACATATTGCAGTGACTGTGATTTCTACATGTCTCGATTCAAACCCAAAGCATAACTCTCCTTGTCGTAAAGTGAAGGTCGTAAACTAGTGTTGTTACACACACCTTGCATACACGATATAAAAAAGTCATTTATTGCACAGGACATGTCTGTTTATATTTTAGGTGTTCCATAAAGCCCGAGTGATACAACCTGTCGTTCTTGGATTTGGAATGCTTTATGCGAGATGTGCAGTGATACCTCTGATAATGTCTGTGTGTGCAAGGTTGAGAGAAAAGGTCGTAAGCTTGTCCACCATGACGTAAACTGCAATAAGTTATCAAAAGAGTCGTAAAATGTGTCGAGCATAAGATTTATATTGTTACTATACAGCAGTTTTTAAGACAAGAACTTGAATTGCTTAAATGTATTACACTCTAAGAAAAGAGTTGGCAAGTTTCATCTTTTTATGGCTATGCTTTACCCATATACACTACCATACTACTGAACTATAATATCCAATGTGTAGTTATTCGGTATAATTTATATACAGTTTTTATGGATACTATTCTTCTACCCAAATGTAATCATATGATGGAGAGCATTTAAAATTGACAAACCTTTACATGAAGGTGAAGAACAAAGTGTATATACATGGTGTGTATGCTGTCCAAACACCAATGCTGAATATTGTAACAAGGGCATTAGAGTTAAAGGGTTATACTTTTAACCACTTAAGTTACAAATCAGCCGAGGAATCTCATGCCAAGTGATGCTCCAGCCTGGACTTCAACAAGTCTTGGTGGTGGAAAGACAGATTATAATAATGATTGACCACAAATGTACCTGTGTGGGTAACCAACAGACCGTATTCAGTTACCTACTGTAATCAGAGACCATATCCATCACTGCACCAAACTCAAGTGGAGATTTAAATATAACATTACAGGCAACTTGTAAATATTTCACTGTACAGTACAATATATGACTAGCAGTGTATGGCCATAGTTCCAATTCCACTCACCATGGATGAAATAAAATAAATTTGTGTGTTCTGTATTGTATGTTCAATGCAGTAACTTGTTATAATGTACAATACCAACACAACATGTAAATTTTACTTTATCTGTCATGGGTGGCCTTAGAATTACGGGATGGCAAACATCCGTACGCTATCTCCACACTGCAAGGCGCGTACTTGCTATACAGCCCCAGCCTGAGGTTGTCTGTCTGTTGGTTCCTGCAAGTTAATATTACAATGATGTTTCTGCAGCACAGTAACATTCTCTTGTATTTGTGCTCTACATCCCTGTGTTTCCTACGCAGTATTCCGATGCCGAGGTTAATTGTTGCTACTGTAGGTGCTGATGATGAAGCTTACAGATGGGCAGTTGTAAGCTCACAGAGAGAATATTCAATGCTTACTGATGGGCAATTGTAACCTTAGTGATGGGCAATAACTCCATCTTATCAGAATCTTCTTTGTGATATTGTGTTATGGATCTCAATTTTAGCTTTGTTAGGACATGATTATTATCAGTGTACAATGTTTTTGTTATAAATGTATTTATTGTACAGCTTCTTGGATTATATATATTTGCTTGCTGTTGGATTTGTAAATTTTTCTATACTGTGCCAAAATGTGTAAATATTTTGTACAAAGACAATTATCCAACATTTTAGTACCTGTATGTATGTTATGGCAGCTTTTATATGTTTTCTATCAAAGAGCTCTATAATGCTATAATTGAATTTTTATATACCCTTCCCATAATTATAAGAAACTATACTAATGACCTTCCAGGTGACAGTTGTTTTTCCCCCCAGCTGAAAAGGACTAATTTACTGTTGAGAAAATGCTAAGGGCAGCACAACAACAACAAAGGTTATATGACACTGGAGGAGATAAAAGGGGAAATAGAAGGCTCTGAAGGAAGAACAAGGAAAAAGAGGGATAGTTGCAGTGCTGAAAATGATTGGCTCGGAAACAATGGGAGATAACATAGCTTTTAGATTATTGGCTACAGCTGAAACAATATGGTTTTTACGACATCAGATTTCTTTACAATTTGCTTATCTGGGGGTAATTTTTAAGGAGTGATTATCTTGCTGGTGAATTGGAGAGCTACTGATTCCTCCAAACTATGCCACAAAACACCTTCCAATTCACCAAGGAGTGTTGAGAGGGCGTGGGGATGTGGGTAGTGGAAACGGAGTAACAAGGGGAGGAAGTGCTAATATAACATCATTTATTCTAATTGTCTGAACTACTGTACTGTACTCTCATTTTTCCTTGCAACTTCCCTCTCCCTCACCACCACCGCTAACCTCTCGCTCACCACCAATACATGAAGGTGAAGTGAATTAGCGAAGCGAGACAGAAACAGTAGATGAGTAAAGTGAGAGAAGCGAGAGTTATTCGTGATCATCCTTACCATTTACTAAGCTTAACTGTATGAGGGCATTAAGGTGCGAGTAACATTTGCTTTACTTACTGTCCAATCGGTATATAAGAAGCAGTAGTTTGGTTCAGCATGTGAACGGTACTGCCCCATCTGGTCCTGGCTCACCTTGTCCCACTCACACCTCTCCTCTCCCCGCCTTGCTCGGACTCTATTCCCAGAATTCCGTGTGTTCTTAATTAAAAACAATCTAACACACCTTCACTTGAAAGGGGCGGTAGATAGGTAGACAGGCCCTCGTAAAAACAAACTTACATTGGTGAACCTTTGTTATCGGTCATTCATTCGGTTGGCATGCCCGAGTCAAGGACGATAACTTTCTATCCACGACACTGCTCCGCCTAGTAAGCAACGAGATTGATTGATTGTTTGATTGACTGATAATAGGCGCCGCAACAGCGAGGTCATATATCGCCGGGAGAAGGTGATAGAGAGGTGAGACAGCAAGCAGGAAGGAAATAGAAAATAAAAGAGGGAAATTTGAAGAACTGAAAAGGAGTGGTTGGGGCACCAAAACCCTTAAAATATTGCCCACATCACTTGCAGTGAAGATGTTTGATGACCTAGTAAATTATGTTTACTGGCTAGTAGAAGTGCATTTCTAAGTTACGCCGTGCATGAAGCCTTATCAAAAGGATGATACATGGTTTATTATATGGAGGCGAGAAAAAGAGGGATTCATAAAGTATACAGAAAATATCACCCTTGGTTTCAGGTTCCTGTTTCCGTGAGTTATGGCAGTGCATTAGCTAGGATCATAATAATGGTGCCAGAGTAGGAATTATTGTAGATTCAGAGCAATGTCGAACTCTAAGGCATGAGAATAAGGAAAGGAGGGAAAGTTGAAGAGCTGAAAATCGTGGATTCGATCTGGACTACATGGGAAGAAAGTATAAATAAAGTGAACGGGTAAGAACTACCTCCTTGGGGGCTAGTTGGGGGATATTATTATTCAGGGTCATGCGCCGCGGCGTCACCACTAATCTCTCTGACGTGCCAGTGTAAGGAGTCTATAAGGGCGACAAACAAGTTGAGTCGGAAACAACTTCCAGTTCCATATCCGCCCGCACTGCTATCAGAGTGTCTGGTGTCTGTTTCTACATCCACTATACAGTACAGGTATATACCCAAGTGCAACTAGCCCATTCCTAGACAAAGTACCGTAATGATCTATATCCAGCTGCTCAGGACTGCATTATAATAATGTTATGATTCATTATCATGGTATTATTCATATACATATAATACTCATTACAGTGAGCATAAATAATCGTGTCATGAAATACGGTTGAAACATAAGTCGACAAGCAAAATATGTGGTAGGCCTATATCTTGTTGTGTCATGGGGTTTTCATAATGTTTCACGAACAAGCAAATAAAAAAAAATGGAAAACATGGACAGATGAAGAGAGGAAAGGAAATGGCTTTGGTCATGCAGTAGGGACAACAAAACAAATAAATAAAACATTTCTCACATTTTTGTTAGCATTAACTCCCAAGGGCACACAACAGTAAACAAGTTTAGCTCCTATCCACAGCCATCCGTCCACCCTCTGTGCACAGATACGATTTTCAAGGAGTGTACAATCGGGAAAGAAAGAATCTGAACACATATGGTGACCCATGACAATCACTCCTAAACATGTAGGAGATAGTGGAATTTCATGAAAGATATCATAGTGTGGGATAGGTAAATATCCCCGTCTCCATTCTCATTGCCATATACTATAAGTGGGAAGGTTCTGAGCATGACGTAAGCTATGTGCTATGTAGTAGAAGTAATAGACATTCACTTTGTGTCATTATTGTCTTAAATATTATTTATAACTGATTTTTTTATTCATTGTATTAATTAATGGGACTTAAATTTTGGACACAGTGCAGATAGAAACATTTGTGGCGGCAACACTGATGCCAGAGGTTACCACCCCTGTGACCAGGGGGTGGGGGGATTGAGTCGGCTGTCTGAGGTCTTCCTCCAAAGCGGACTCGGGTCTCACGTGGGTGGAGAGGTCTCTGGGCCACTCATCATCCTTGTGATGCCTGCTATAGTTGTGTTTCATACAGTCTAGTGTGTGCTACACTCTGTCCCATTGACTGTCATTCATTGGCGGACCTTTAACCTTAACAGCATCAGTCGAGTGTAGGTTCAGTATGGGATCAAAGCCTCATGTACTTGAATAATTATTCATGGATATTAACAAGTAAAATTCATATTTTATTAGCGCGTTCCTGTGTACAGTATACCTTACTTATGGATAAGTAGTCCAAATACAACGTTACTGGTAATAATCTTTATTACCCTGTTGCGTTTTCAGCTTTTTAGAGTTTCTTCACTTGAATACGGACAAAGCTTCATTGAGCACCCTCCATTACCATACTGAGGATGTGAGCAACAGTGTAATACAGGGATTATATATTAATTTACCTGATTAAGACTGTACGTACAGTACAAGCAAAAATTAAACTCATTCGTATTTATCCCTTAGAGTGTGAACAATAACTGTCATGTCCAAGACAGCGCTTAAGCAGGTGGGACCGTCAGTCAACACCACCACGGCTGAGATGAACAAACATCTTCCAGGTGAGTGAGGTAGTTTTATCTGTATTGCCACGGATGGTTTTTATTTTCCCCCCTTTAACATGTACTATATAATTAACTTCTCTGTTCAATTAATCTGCCCTTTATTGGTATAGTGAAACCAGTACAGCTGGTTGCTATAGAATAGGCCCCTTCACAAGCCCAGGCCCCGTGTAGGCATAATCTGGGTTGGAAGGGTCAATTCCGTGACGTTCATCAGAAGTAAATAAAATTCAAATCTGGCGCTGTACTGATAGTGGAGCCACCTGGAGGTGGTGAGGTGAGGTATTAAGCCCCTCCTCCGCTGAATACCGCTCGTCCACTCTGTCGCGGAACACACGCCTGTCAACATCTACGCTCCTCGCTGCTACGCTATGGTATTGTGTCGCGTGTTCCTGCTAATTTTTCTTTTGTGTTCTAGTGGCTGGCCTGCTTTGCAGATGTATATTGTGTGTTTTCTAGGAGGGTTTTTAGGTGTTTATGGGGGTTTTTTCTTCGTTAGGACTTAGTTCTTTCCTTAAGCGAAGGGGGCTTTTCAGCCCCTGTTTTCGGAGTTTTTCTCCGTCTGTCCCCTATTTCACTGTCCCTCCTGCCACTAGTACATTCTTCGTGTGTATTTTATCGGGGTTTTCTGGGGTTTTTAGCGAGGTTAGTGGGTGCCACGTGGGACTTCCCCACCCCACGTGGTGACCACATGGGGTCTTTGCAGCCCTTCCTCTTACCTCCCCCGATTATTTTGTGTCCCCTCTCGGTAAGGGGGAGGGAGAATTGTGCCCTGGTTCTCTCTTCCTCTCCCGAGCGGGGGTTTTTTATTTTATTTTGGGGTTTTTTCCATTATTTCAGCCTGGAGTGTTTCTTCTCAGGCTATCGGGTCCCCTCCTACCCCTCCTTCTGGTTCATCGGTCCGGGGGGGCCCCTTTTTTACCCGCTCCATGTGGCGGACGATTATGGTTTTACGGGGTTTTTTTCCCTGGGCGGCTGCGCGAGTGTGGGGGATTGTGTTCTGGTCCCCAGGTTCAGCGGGCGTTTCCCGCGCTTCTTTCCTTCGGGGAGGATGGGTTTGTGTTCCAGTGTTTGCACGTGTTAACCCATGTTTGTGTATTCTTTTCTCCCCCAGCCTACTCGTGCCCTTTGTGCTGCCTCAGGATGTACCGTGCGGGTCTCGCCTGACGGACACCTGCACTGTTCTCCTCACGCACCCTGCTTCACTCCCTTGGGTTACGACCCTTTGGCGTGTGGTGTGTGCCGCCCCTGGGCTGAGTTGTGTCGGGTTACCTCCCCTTCTGCCCGCTCCAAGCTCCCTGCCCTTGCTTCTCTTCGTATGGCGTGGACGAGGGCTAGGAGAATGGC
The DNA here is from genome assembly GCA_033782935.1 of Petrolisthes cinctipes. Lineage (NCBI taxonomy): Eukaryota > Metazoa > Arthropoda > Malacostraca > Decapoda > Porcellanidae > Petrolisthes > Petrolisthes cinctipes. The sequence goes on from JAWQEG010004201.1 coordinate 31,834, forward strand.
CCACAAACGAGACGGTTCTTCTTTGGCGTGGGTGGACCCGATTTTGGGAGCGGACCTGGGTTTATTCAGGACCCGTTACCCTTCTTCCTGTCTCTCGGAGTCTCAGGGGCTAGAACCTCCTGAGGCCCGAGAGATTGAGCCTGCTTCCCTAGACGGTACTACGACTCCTTCTCGGGGCTTATCCCCCCGGGAAGCGAGCGAGTCTGTCGCGCTGGTTCCCCCGACTGCCTCACCGGTACAAGGGCCCAGCAGGGAACCCCCAGCTTCGCCTCCTGCTAGAGCTGGCTCCTCAGGCCTCTCTAGAGGACGCAAGCGTTCGGCTAAAAGGTCCCGCCACTCCAGGAAGTCCCGTGCTCGTCGCCGTTCTCCTTCCTCCTCGTCTTCGTCGTCCTCTTCCTCTTCTTCGTCGTCGGGGAGCTCTCCTTCGCCCGCCCGCAATTCCCGCAGGGGTAAGCGGGGGGGGGACAGCCCCTCGTCGAGGAAGATAGTTAAGATCTTCCACACCCTTATTCCTCACGCTTTTCCTGGGGCTTCCGTCGCGCAACCTCAGGCTGTCGCTACGGAACCCGCTCCTGTTCCCCCGCCTCCCGCTGCTGCTCCCGTCGAGGGCTCGAGTCCTCCCGGGGATGTGGGAGTCCTTTTCGTGCCTCCCGTTTCCCCAGGGCTCGAGTCTCCGTCGGGGGACGTAGCTGAGGAGTTGGTTACCTCCGCACCCCCGTCCCCGTCACCCCCTCCTTCAGGAGACGGATACCTTCCCTACTCTTGGTCTCTCCTCCCTCCTGCTTGGACCCACTCTTCGGAGGAGGGCAGACTGGTGGCCTGGTCTCCGGACACAGCTCAACCAGACGTGTGGATCCGGAGGGATGACGTCGTGGTGAAGTGGGGGGCGGATGAGAAGGGCGAGGCTATTCCCTTCTACAAGGTCCGTCCTATCTCAGCGCCCTTACCCACTTCAGCTAGGGTGTCCTCTGCGGCTACCCTGGACGCGATGGGTTTCCTGGTGGAGTACAGCCAGCTACACTTGTCCGGGGCTTGGAGGATTGACCGCTCACACGGTAACACGGCTCTCCTCCTTTCCCCGGACGCGTACTTCCCGGGGGATAAGAGTGAAGGGGACCTGGATATTCTAGCCCTTCTCCTTAAGTCCCTGGACCACCAGAGGAACAACGCGCCCAGGAAGCCCCCTCCTCCGTCTTTCCCCGTCATCCTCCCTCATTCCCGGGCTCCCCCGGGCTTGAGGGAGTGCCTGTGGAAGACGGAGAAGGAGCCCCCGGTCCCCTATCAGCTGAAGGAGCCCGATGGTAAGTTGAGGCAGGCGGAGTCTGCTACCCGTCTGGAGCTGGCCCACACCATCTCCACGGGAGCAGCCGCCTCTTTGATTAGGGACTGCCTCAACGCCCTAACAAACTCCTACCACGAGATGTCGGGTGTACAGCTAGCGTGAGTACCTTTCTCGTGTATCATGTTTGTAGGGATGCTGGGTAAAGGGTCTCCCTGTTACTCCCGGGTACTTATCCCCGGGTTCGCTCGGTTTTTTCTTTGTTTACCCCTTACAGTGACACCCTCTCTTCCATGGCCACCGTGATGGAGGGCGTGGCGGCAATGGCTACCCACTTCATGCGGGAGGAGGCGAAGGCGTTCGCCGAGGCGAGACTGGCAACCCGCCAAGCGGCAGCTAAATCTGCGCCAGAAATGGCACAGAGGGGAGTGGTACGAGCTGTCCCCTTGTCCCCCGCCCTCTTTGACCAACCGGCGACAGACACGATCTTCGCCTCCCTCCCAACGGTAATTAATTTACCAAAGCCTTCCACCTCCAAGTAAGTACCTCTCGTGTTCGTCTTACCCGAGTTGTCACGGGGTGAAATGAAAGGATTTTCGGGTCTACTTTGGGTCCTAATCATTCTGTTTGTCCGTAGGCCACGTGCCCCACAGCCAGCCAGACCAGCCTACCAGCCCCGGAGGCCCTCCCAGCCCTCCAGGCTACCGAGGCCCTCCTATCCCACTCCCCCGAGAGCACACAACAGGCCCTCCCAGAGGGGCCAGCAGCCCTTTCGAGGAAGGGGACAGGTCTCCAAGCCCTTCTCAAAGCCCAAGTCATCCTTCAACCACCCCTCCCAGAAGGACCGCGCCACTTGAGGGTCCCACTCTGGGCTGCCTCACAGGGTGGTCAGCAGCCTGGCCCACCCACGGCTGGGCAGCAAGGATAATTCGCCAGGGCCTGTCATGGCCCTGGATTACTGTTCCGGTGAGTAACTGTCATCCTTACTGTCTGACATATGAATTATGCCTAATCCCGTCCTTGGGCTACCGTTAGGTCAAAATCAGATTTTCCCTTGCGGTCAAAATCTCTGCCTCTCCTGTCATTCTCCCCCCAACCACCCCGGGTCCCTCGGGCCCCGGGGGATTAGGATTAACGGTACTCTCACTGACACCTGTCTTCTCCCGTTACAGCCACTACGTCTACCTCCTGCCTCAACCAAAGTGTCACTTTCGGTCGTCCCGCATGTGCGGGAAATGCGGGAAAAAGGGGTAGTGGAGCGGGCGACGGGAAGGGTCTTTCTTTCTCGTTTATTCACGGTCCCCAAAAAGGATCAGGGAAAAACGAGATTGGTGATGGACCTGAGCAGGCTAAACAAATTCGTGAAAACATTACATTTCAGGATGGTTTCGGTTGCTCAGGTCCGCACAGTTCTGAGGAAGGGAGACTGGTTAGCATCCCTGGATCTCAAGGATGCTTACTGGCACGTCCCGATCCACCCCAGGTTTCGCCGCTTTCTGGCCTTCCAGGTGGGGACCGAGACGTTCCAGTTTACCAGGCTCCCTTTCGGTCTTTCTCTAGCTCCGCGAGTCTTCACAAAACTCGTGAGGGTGGTGGCATCCCGTCTGGCAGAGGCGGGTGTCCCCACCCTCATGTACCTGGACGATTGGTTGCTTCACGCCCCTTCCAAGGAGCAGGTAGCAAACAACGTCCGGGTAGCGAGGGGAGTGCTAGAGGAAATGGGGTTTCTGTTGAACATCCCCAAGTCCTCTCTCACCCCCACTCGCAAGCTGTGTTGGCTAGGAATAGAGTGGGACTCTCTTTCGGCCACCCTCTCTCTCGCTCCAGACAACGCCCGCCGGACCCTCCGCCACGTCCGCCGGGCGCATTTTTCCCGTACTTTCTCTCGCCGCCAGTGGGAATCATTGCTCGGGTCCCTAAATTTCGTGGCCCCTGCAATGCCCCTGGGACGACTGAAACACAGGAGGCTGACGCGGGAGGTAAACCTCCACCTGTCCCCCACACACAGGGACCTTCCCAGGCAAGTGTCCCCCTCTCTCCACCGCCTCCTTCGCCCCTGGCTACGTCCCGGTGCCCTGCGTCAGCGGGTCCCCTGGGTGTTCCCTCCCCCGGGGATTACGGTGGCGACAGACGCATCGGACGTAGGCTGGGGATACCAGTCTTGCCTGGGACATCAACGGTGCGGGGGATGGAAGGAAGGGGAAAGGCTACTGCATATCAACGCCCGGGAGTTGATGGTAGCGAAGGAATGGCTCAACAGACACCCTCAGTTTGCCAGGATAGGCGTCCGCTTCGATATGGACAACGTTGCGGCCGTGCAGTGCCTACAGAAACAGGGCACCGTACGGTCGGAAATTCTCCTGTCCCTGTCAGAACAGATTTTCGCAATAGCGGCCAAGAGGGACATTCACCTCTCGGCCCGCTACGTGCCAGGGCGGGAGAACGATTGGGCGGACGCCCTATCCAGGTTCAGGGGGACGTCAGTCGAGTGGCAACTGCGTCCCCTTGTGTTCGAGTCTCTCTGCCTTCGCTACGGGACACCGGAGGTGGACCTATTCGCCTCCCCATCCACGGCCCTACTCCCTCTGTTCCTGACTTTCTCATCCAGAACAGAGGCGGGAGGCCCGGACGCCTTCACGGAGGACTGGAACAGGTGGGGTCATCTCTACCTCTTCCCACCCCCAGCCACTTCAGTCCTCCTGAAGGCGATCCTCAAGCTGCGCACTTTCAGGGGGAGGGTTCTCCTCATAGCCCCCCGCTGGCCAGCACAGCCGTGGTTCGGAGAGTTGTCCCGGTGGTGCCCGCATCCCCTTCAGTTGGGATCGGCGTGCCTCTCCAGCACCCTGTCTGCACCACTCCAAGCGTCACTGAAACTACACGCTTGGAGTTTCTACGGGGAGTCCTCAGCAAAAGGTTCACTAAGGAGACAGTGGACAAGATGTTGAGGGCTCATCGTCAGTCTTCGGTGCGACAATACAAATCGTGCTGGAAAAGATTCCAGGACTTCTTGCGAAGACACCCCTCCAGGGTCATCTCGGAGGACACAGTCCTGGAATTCCTCACGTGGCTCGCCGATTCCACCAACAGGGCCCCGGCGACGGTGCTTGCACATCACGCAGCCCTGTCTGATCCCCTCCTCCTGGGTTTTAACATTAAGGTTTCGGAGAGGCCTCTCTCTCTCCTGAGGATGGGGATTCGGGCGGGGACCGCACCTCACCGGGCCCAGGCACCCTCCTGGTCCCTTCATCGTGTCCTTTCCTACCTGACCTTCGAGGGGGTCCCTCTGGAGGTTTGTCACCTCCTCCAGAAAGCTCTCTTCCTGCTCGCCTTAGCTACAGGTTACAGGGCTTCTCAGTTGGCAGCCCTGACCCGTCACACAGCCTTTTCTTCAGTAACCCCTAACCTTACTTCCTTAACCATTTCCCCCTCCCCTGCTTTTCTAGCTAAGAACGAGCAGGCTGACGACAGAATTGGCCCTCTCGCAGTACCCTCGTTCCTGAGGGATGGAAATTTCCACCCCCTCTGCCCAGTCCACGCCTTTGTTGCATACGTGGAGGCGACGAGAGGGGCTTCTCCGGACCACCTCTTCTACAACTCTAGGTCCGGTAACCCTCTCTTCCCTAGGTCAATCGCTCGCCTTCTCTGCCGAGTGATAGGGAACGGGGATCCCGGACACGCCCCGAGGGCTCACAGCGTTAGGGGCGTGGCCGCCTCCCTCGCCTTCCTCAGGACTCACTCGGTGGAGAGGGTCAGGGATTTAGGGGGCTGGGCGTCCACTTCTTCCTTCAGGACGAGGTACCTGTTCCACTCGCTCTCCCCTACCCCCTGTGTGGCTATGGGTACTCCACCTCCTATTCCCCAGGGTCCCCGCGGGAGACACATGGGGGGGAGGGGCCGCCCGAAGAGAAAAGGTCGGGTGATTTAAGTCCCGTCACATCATCCCAGACCTCATCCACATCTTGTACAGCTTCATACTCATCCCCATTCTTCACGTGTACATATGGTGAAAGAGAATCTATAATAAATTACATTGTTACGGAATTCTTGTGTATTCATTTTCCAAACAATTATTAACTAAGATGAGTGACAGGAGATATTATTACACAGGATATCTGGATCCTAGTGTCCTCCTTCATCCCCTCGGGATTACATTACCTGAGCGAGGGCCATAGCCCTAACTCAGAAGACTTGAATAAGGGGGGGGGGGGAGGAAAAGGGGGGGGGGAGTATCCATGGGAACCTCCCCCCTCCTCTCCTAGACCCGAACCCTCGAGTCTACCTATAAAGACTTTATGTGTAACAATTCTGGTCTATAACAGAATGGTCTACGGTTATATGGTATACGCTACTTCTCCCCCACCACGGCGTTTCACCTAGCCAGTGTCGGGAGGGGCGTTAGCTGCTGCCTCACCGGGCTCGGTTACCTTTCCTGCCCTCCGCTCTCAACCACTCTTAACTAGCACGTGATTGCCTCCACCTCACCTCCCACCTACCGCATCGCATGCTTAGCAACCAGCTGTACTGGTTTCACTATACCAATAATAGTGCATTTGTCGCGGCTTCTAGCCGCTTAAATTGTATTTATTGGTTTGTGAAACCAGTACAGCTTCTACTGTCCCACCCACCTCCCGATGCGGCAGACACTCACTTCTTTCTCATTGGAGTGGACGAGCGGTATTCAGCGGAGGAGGGGCTTAATACCTCACCTCACCACCTCCAGGTGGCTCCACTATCAGTACAGCGCCAGATTTGAATTTTATTTACTTCTGATGAACGTCACGGAATTGACCCTTCCAACCCAGATTATGCCTACACGGGGCCTGGGCTTGTGAAGGGGCCTATTCTATAGCAACCAGCTGTACTGGTTTCACAAACCAATAAATACAATTTAAGCGGCTAGAAGCCGCGACAAATGCACTAATATGTTCGTGTGCAAAGGATATTACGACTTGGTGAAAAATGAAATGTATGGATCAATGTCACTTTATAAGTGACATTGGTATGGATGGTCGAATGGCTGGTTATGCGTAGTGGTGATGAAGCAAGAATATGTAGGGATTTCGGGGATTTGTGTATGCTACCTCTCTCCCTGATATGATGTCATTGTTGTTCACTTCCTACAAAATGCACGAACTAACGAACTATACATTAGTGCACTTCTCTTTGAGGAAGAAGTAACCTGAACAGAACACAGTATTGACAAAATCCTTCACTGGAACAGATACTTTGTATCGTATAAGATTATAAAACAGCTAATGAGTTTAAAATCATGTAATGTTATGTAATGTACAATCGGCGGCAGAAGTCCTGTCGCCTCACCTGCTTCACCGAGACTCAGTGTTCATGGACTCGAGAAATACGCATGTTTTCTATACCTAATAATCTCGAGTCTATGAACATTGCGTGCCTCGGTGAAGCAGGTGAGGCGACAGGACTTCTACCGCCGACTGTACATTACATTACATTACATGATTTTAAACTCATTAGCCGTTTTATAATCTTATACGATACAAAGTATCTGTTCCAGTGAAGGATTCTGTCAATACTGTGTTTCGTTCAGGTTACTTCTAATTTGCCCCCCTGGATATTGTAATTCTGTGTTTGTGAATGCGTTGGTTCGATGATTATCTTTTATGTTATCCTTCAAGAAGCGTTGAGTGAAGCGACACGACTTTTGCGGCCGACTGTACAGTACGTCAACAAATTGGTGAAATGGGTCGAGGGGCAGCAATAAAGGTTGACGGCGAGGCATATACTGTACCACGTCTCCTGTACTCATCTCTAAACACGGCGGGAACAGACACAAAATCGTCAATAGTCAAACTACAAAAATATAGCAACACTGGCAGTAGATAAAGATTATGAAATTACAATTGAAGATAATTCATGCTGTAAATTGTACAGTGGGCGGCAAAAGTCAGCGCTTCTTGGAAGAATAACATAAAAGATAATCATCGAACCAACACAGAATTACAATATCCATGGGGGCAAATTACTAAACTACTCTGGGTTTTCATTTTACGAGCCTGTGAAGCTTATATTTCCATACTGTACTTCATGGTTTGGCAGATGTGGTCACGACTTTTGCCGCCGACTGTACACAGTAAAGAATGAAGTAAACAAGGACCTCACTAACGATAAGGTAATGGCGTTATCAAGTCGGGTCTAAGCATTTAATCCTCCGAATCCATTAGAGCCGATAACATTAATTAAGGCAATAACAGACAAATACCATCCCAAGATAGTGACGGCGACAACAATATAATTAGACACCGTGATACGAGACTAGTAATAAAGTCCGTGAAACATAACTTATCACAGATGGCGGGAGGCTAATGAAACGGTTGTCAGTTATACAAAGTCACATAGTGAGACCGTGGGGGTTGTTTTACAACACCTCACCCGAAATTTCCCGGTATATGGGGGGAGGGGGTCTCTCTCTCTCTCCTAGACATCCATCAACCATAAAAAAAAAAAAAAAAAAAAAAAAAAAAATTCACCCAATGTAATATTCTCTCTCTCTGAGGCAAATAATAATTTTGTAACTCTTTGCAAGTGTCCCTCTCAGCTAGTAAATTTTTCCATACCAGATGATGAGTTGGAGAAACTGATAGATGCAAGCCTTGCTGCCCGAAAGAACTCCTACAGTCCATATAGCAAGTTTCCAGTGGGTGCTGCTCTCCTCACTAACACTGGGGAGGTCATCACTGGGTGTAATGTGGAGAATGTATCGTATGCCTTGGCTGTGTGCGCTGAGAGGACAGCTGTGTGTCGGGCAGTGGCAGAAGGACACCGCAAGTTCCGGGCCATCGCCATTACAGCCGAGATGTGTGAAAAATTTGTCGGACCATGCGGAGTGTGCAGACAAACCTTAGCTGAGTTTGGTCTTGATTATGAGGTGTATCTGTCCAAACCTGACAAGTCCTATATGAAGACTACTGTGGGCAAGCTTCTACCAGACAGCTTTAATCCAGAGTGGGTTCACTTTGAATCACAGTAACATCTTTGCCTTTCTTGTGGGGGAACTAAGTTGGGCAGCATAATATATGCAGCAATATAAAACAGATACTTTCTTACCACTTTCTAGAATACTTTCTTTGTGTCAATATGGTAAGCAAACCGAACATAACATGGATTTAACAATGTCCTAATATAGTATACAATGTGCAACTGGGCAAGTAGAAAGTGCAAGAAAAATATTAGAGTATATGGAGATGTCTAGCAATTCCCTGTAGTAAGCCTGAACTTAGAGTCAGGTGAAATGTGATTGGCTGAACCATTGAGTGGAAGTGAAGCAAATATCTTCATTCTATTGTACAAATATGAAGAATATACAAAGATTATACAGGGACTCGATAACCGGCCTCAGAAAACTTTATACAAAGTAGGAATCCATAAAAACAAAATTAAACTCGATCAAGTAACCATTATGTCTCCTTAAACAACATTGTACAAAACTTTCCTTATAACAGTTAAGAACTAATTAAAACTAGTAAAACAATTAACATTTCTTTAATGATTTAATATTTTGTACTTCAGCTTAATTACATGTCATAAAATATACTAACTATTGTAAACAACTCCTGTTGCCTGACAAATACCATAATAAAATTTCACTACATTACTGTATTTAATGGGACAAGACATTTTCAACAATTTGGTACCGATTCCTCAATTAGTGTCTGGGATTTATGAGATGATATTCACAGAAGAGGACTGACAACACTGACTCTGGAGCATGAATTTGCAGGCAAGTGCACATCCAACTTAATGTACTTCAGACATCTGTAAGAAGTGAAACAGATCATATGGCTATACACTGATCTTATACTCAAGGTACATCATGTTATCGTACTCATGGATGACATACTTGAGCTTCCTGGTAGCAGAGCGAACATCTTCCTTCCTGATGTCACAGTGGGTTACAAGTCGCACCGTTGTGTCTGATATGGCTAAGGCCATCACCACTATCTGTTCGCTCAGCTCATCTGACTCTTCATCTGTCACCTGATGTAGTAGGGCTAGAGTTGTAGTTTTAGTGAAAGTTGCAATCCATAATATTATTATGTCCACATACCTCACTACCACTTCTAATAAATAAGGCTTCCATGGTAGAAACATATAAAAAAAGGAAATAAATACCATTCCCTGTTATAATTGTATCTAAACAAAGGAGAAAAGATAACAGTACAGCCACATCTAGAACCCAGTGTGACCAAGCTAGAAATATGACCACAGTTGCCCCCAGAAAGGAGAGTGTGTGAATGAACTAACCGAGGCAAGGCGCTGACAGAGCTTTTTGGCATTGACCCTGATGTTGTCACAGTGGAGGAGGACCACATTGGTGTGGACATCTTTCAGGTCGACTGTGACAGCGCTGCTGTGTTCCTCACACACACCTGCAAACATTTTTTCAGAGAATAAAAGAGCTTTTTTTTAAAAGCAAGCAAAAATGTAAGTGCTCCCTCACCAAATTTTTTATCTTAATAAATTTTACTGTTCAGTAATTGCAAAGGAAGATTGATAATACAAGTTTTACTTTCAGAACTACAGTGCATTTTCATCAACATAATCATCTGTTTTCCATTTTCACCAAGGGAAAACACATACTAAACATGCACACACACTTTATCCTATAAACAAGAGCTGACAACTTTGCACTTCTCTCCATAAATATCAATTTCTCTTGGTACAGTAGAATGAAACACTAATGATGTCAAAATGTTAAGCAGTATTAAAAACCCACAAACCACAGCTTCCATTTAAGATAATATGGTTGAATTAACCCAATCAATTTCATGTTCCTGGAAATCCATATTGTCTGGGAGTTAAAAAGATAAGATGATGTTGACATACAGATGGAGTAATCTTTGTAATGATGCCAAAAAGTAAACTTTAGCATACTGTAAGGGTATTGTTCCTTACTCTGAGCAAGGGCTCTTGCATGAGTGTGGTCCCAGGAGAGGCGTGGTGCTACATGGTCAAGGGCCCACAGACCCGCAGCTGCTACGATGCCACTCTGGTGCAATCCTCCACCCAGCACCTTCCTCAAACGTTTAGCCCTGCATGTATTTACACAGTAAACTAATTATGCGCTGTATCAGCTTCTACAATCACACACATGTACAAGGTTTGTCTTGTGCTAACTAATGCATATCATCATCAATACCCCATTTCACTTTTTCAAAGCAGAGATGAAAATTTTAAATTAAAAATAAACAGAGAATTGAACTGGGAAGTAGCCTACTTTAAGAGTTTGGGCTGCCTTTGGGCAGTACAGAACTTAAATCTACCGTGATCAACTAAACTTACTGAATCCATCTCAAATGAAACATAACCAAACCTCCCTTAATCTAACTTAACCCCCATCAGCCTACTGAAAGCCATCACAGTATAGTATTTCACATCCTAAGAGATCCTGAGCATCCTATCCTTGCCTGACTTTGCTATGAATTCCTTGGTGCCGATAACAAGGGACCCCATGGGAGCTCCAAGTCCCTTGTTGAGACAGAGTGACACCGAGTCGCAGGCTTGGACAATGCGGGCGGGAGAGGTTCCCAGGGCCACTGAGGCGTTAATGAGTCGTGCACCGTCACAGTGGAGGGGTAGGCCCAACTCACTGCACAGGGCTCCCAGCTGCAGGACAGTCAAAGCAATCTTATAAATAAAAACAATGACCCACATACACATAATGTATTATCCTATGGTTACATTATGGATGGAACTGGGTACAATCACAACCTATTTTGAATTATAATGCTACTGAATTATAATTCCTTATAATTCTGACAAGTCTTAGGAACTATAGTCGGATTCAAATATGAAGCTAGTTTGGGCGGTAACCTTCCTACTCTACAGTGTTGCCTTGTCTCTACTCTGCTTGGGTCAGGGTGTGAGAGTTACTGTACCCCTGGGATTTGACGTCGAACACATTTGGGGTGATTTACAGTTCATCTCGGAAGTGTTGTCAGTGTTGGAAATTATTTTTTTATATTTCTTTGTTACTGTAATGTGAAAAAAAGGAACACACATAACGATATATAATTAATTATATACAAATACTTAAAAAATAATGCTCAATAGTACATATCTGACATATAAAGTATATAATACATAAAGTATTTACGAGTATGGAATCATGAATGAACGTCTCAGGTGTTGAACCTCACCTATCGACATCCTCCCTACCCCCCCTCTGTCACCCTCTTCCTCCCTACCAGGGGGTAGTGACCTGAGACCCTGGAGGGGTGACCTGGCCACCTTCACCACAGATATGACAACAACGTAGAGTAGTACACTGTTGTCATGTGTACTGGATTCACTTCCGTACATAAAGGATTGTTATTATCCTAAATATCAACACATTCACAACATCATATAATCAAGGTTTATCATATATAATAATTTTTTGAAGATTTTAAGACAATTTCAAATACTAAATAACGAAGGTATGAAATATTGTATGCCTTGTTTGGGTTAAATGACAACACTGTTGGGTGAGGAAGTTCCTTAGCTCCCCCGCCCAAACTAGCTTCATATTTGAATCCGACTATAGTGGTATTCCTGACAATAAAATTTCACACTCCAGTCCCACATGGGCCATTCAAATATAAGAAATTTACATTCAGAAATATAAATCACTCAAAATATATGTAATAAAAGGGATTGTTTAAAGTTAATAACTTAAGAATGATAGTTTCTCAAACAATTTTTAACTTGCTGTGCTACTTCTGATGCCATACTGGCTCAAAGTTGATGAAATGCCATTTATGATTTAGTTCATTATTTGTGTAAGCTTCAAACTCTGTAAAAGCCTACAAATTCAATGTTACATTACCTACATTTGCTGAAAATTAATATTAATATTATACACTTCCAAAGAATTGCAAAACTACCAATAGCTTCAGAACATAAAACATCTATAGTACAATGTACATTTTTCTTCTTTCCATCACATCAATACAGCAGTAAGCCATCAACCTGGACCTACCTCATCCATCCAGTTCAGGGGAATGGCCTTACCCCCAGCATTGTGGTGGGGGTTCTCCACACATATAAGTGAGGTGAGAGGAGATTGAGGGTCATGCTCATCTCGCACCAGCCCACGCACCTCATTCAAGGAGAAAGTACCATCAGGGAGATTTTTTATAGTTCTGTGGTGTACACTTCCTATCTGTTAGAAAACGAAGAACATATTGTGTGAAAACTGTTGCCTACCAGAAGCAAATATGTACTGGAAATACTCTCAGGCTTGAGTTATACAGATGTTGACAACAGTCCATTAATCTTTACCACTTTTCTGAAGCTATGCCATACTCAAAAGTGATCATCCAGGAATACATCATGGCTCAAACAGTATGAATATTTCTTCTAGAGTTTTGATATTCGAGTAAAAAGGAAGCATATCTAACATGATACAAATGATGAAAACAAGAAAAATGTAGCAATACATACTCAACTTTTCAATTCTTTCGTCATACAACATATATCTAACAAAGTACATTATATAACATGCATGGTGGTGCCAGACCTGTGCCATGCCACCCTGGGCCCATAGGTACAGGTGGCTTTGGTCCCCTACAATCACTTCAGATCCACGACCCCAGCAATGCGTCATCACTGTACATAAAAGGGTCAAGTTTCATTAATTTTATATTCAACTTAATACATATAAAGTATGAATATGGGACAGTAATTGTCATTATTACTACCCTACATAATCTGTTTGACAAATAATCTCACCACATATAAGATTAGCCATTGTGCCAGAAGGAACAAACAGTGCGGCCTCCTTCTCCAACATTTGTGCCACCCGATCCTCCAAGGCTGTGGAGATAACATGCAAGAGATCAAGATACAGTCTAGGGTTTTAAGATACATATACCAGTACATACAGTAAACACCAATAAATGACCAAACAATGAGCTATTCAAAATATAAGTAGTACATGAACTACCATGGTAATTATTTCAAACTACGGTACTGTACAATCTTGAGTGAATGAAAGTGAGTTTGAGTTGCCTTCGTTTGTTCTTTGTTGGCATCACTTTTGTGTTTTAGGTACCACTGAGAAATTGATGCAGTAATATATAATAGGTGGTATAAAGGGGAGTCTTGAGTAAAGTTCACTGACTCTTAACAGTTGGGTCCTCGGAGAAAACATCGTCCCCTAATGTCGCCTCCATCATGGCCTTCTTCATCTCCCGACTCGGTTGAGTTACTGTGTCACTACGGAGGTCCACAATGCGCTGCATGGCAAAGACATCAGCAAGTAATAATGGCAATGTTTCATGTAATGGTTAATACCCAATTTATATCAAAGAACATGTGCTGAGAAATTGTAACACTGTACATTACATCAATTTAATAAACCACACAATTATGGAAGAAGAAATTCATAGGAGGATTCGTCAGCTTTTGTGACATATTTATATCATACACACTTACCGTACAAAAAAAGATGAGCCATAACTTCTGTCTACTCGAAACCGATAAGTGAAGTAGACACAAGCTGTCCTTGTGGGTAGTTTATATACAAATTTGTGGTAGAACTTGGTGTTCATCAGCACACAACATAGTAATGTACTGTACAAACAAACATCTTTTTCAAGAATGAGGTTTTGTGACTGCATCATTAAAATTTTTTAAGCAACCAAACAGCATACGATTAACGATCGATTGATTTTAGGTACTGCAACAGCAAAGTCATAAAGTCCCAGGAGAAGGTAATAAAGAAACAGGAAGGAAATAGAAAAAACAGAGGGACAGTTTAAGAACTGAAAGGGAGTGGCTGGGACAGAAGGGGCGCCAAAAACCTTAAAGTATTGCCCACATCACTACAGGCATCACAGGGAAGCAGCACACAAGATAAGTTATTAAATGTCATCAAGAATACTGAACTCAAATGGATTTGGAAATTGACCTGTACTGTGTTAGTTAGGTCAGATACAATTTTAGAGTTTTGGAAGGAACAAAATAAAATAGGGAACAACTTAGAAACTGACTCTTAGCCATAAGACGAAACCAACCCACCAGTAGATGGGGCATTCCATCTTCGTCAATCACTCTGGAGAGGCCATGTTGGACTGGGGGTGGGTTTGGGTTACTTTTTGCCGCCCGAGTGCGGTGTTTCTTCCCCCGGGAGTGCTTGAGAAGCTCCGATTTGCCTGCCAGTAGTTCCTTGTCGCAAACAGTACAATGGGCTCGGTCATCAGTGATGCCTTCAGTCAGCCAACCTTGGAACTCCTTCAGGTGTAGCCACTCCTTCCGAAATCTGGAAGTCAACCACTCTAATAACTTATTCATCTTCTTGTCATATTTCTCCAGCAATGACTTATGATTTTTTTTTTTATATCAGACAATGTTTCTGATAAACACAGTAATAAGGTTATTAGGAGCTGTAATTTCCAAATTAAGAACTGTACATAGCGAAACAATATCTGAATTGACATTGCCACCTGACATTAATTCATGCCACCTTTCTCATGTTGATTATTGTATTGTATCGTGAATTGGTCTCCCCAAACGTCTATTAAAGGTCCAGCCCGTGTTAAATAGAGTAACAAGACTTATTTTCAACCTTCCCCATTAGACGCCCACTACCTTATCTTCATATAAAATATACTGGCTGACGATAAAGGTAAAGATAGAATTTAAAGTATGCCTTATGATATTTAAGATTCTAAAATTTGATTAAACTGAGGTTTGTGACTGACCTATTAAGGCATTCCTTGACACATTCAGGTGTGGTATTATGAAGTGACAATGAATGATCGTTTGCACCTTGATGCAGTCATGTTAGTCATCTTCTCACGTCGCATATTCTCCTAAGTGGTCCTTAGATTATAGAATAAACTACCACTTTCAGCGAAGCAATTAATCTCCATTGAGTCTTTCAAGAAGGAGTTGAAAACATTTCTTCTTTTGAAATTTTATAATCTTCAAGGAGGTGTCACAACTGACAGATACCGAGTAGGTTATGAAATTACCGTAGTAATTTCCTTATGTATACATAATCTATAGAGTTTCTTTTTAACTGGAGTTTTAAGCATGAAAACTGTCAAAACTAAAAGTACTTTTTCTCCTACAGCAGAAATAGGACTCTGACTCACTTTTGGCTGTAGATACGCACTCTTCTTTTCTTCTCAGGGGAGTGCTTCATCTCGACCACCTCCATCTCAGCTCCCCCTTCAATTCCCTCTTCCACTGACACTGTCATCTGTGCTGGCACAGCTCCTCCAGGGCCTCCATCCTCAAGGGCCCCCATGCTAAGTGACCCTCCCTCGATGTCTGAGCTGAAATATTATTTACTGTAAAGGAGATTGATGACATAACAAATCTTTTACTTCAATAGCACAAAATATCTATTTATCTATAGCTTGACTCACTCCCTCTGGGTACAGTACATCCTCCTTGCTCGGTCAAGCCCTCCCCCTCTACTTATGATTCTCTCCTTCACTTCATTCTGATATGTTTCTTCTTTGTAGTTTTTTTATTTTTGAGATCGCACCCACCCACCTTACCAATAATCTTGCGGGTGAGGCTGAAAAATACCACGCATATCTATTCACTTTCTACATCTTGCATACCACATTTTCTCCAAGAATTCTTTCACAGCACCAATCATTTCATCTGTGGTCTGCTCACACAGACCTAACAGTAATATCATCCATTCTCTCCCTGTTAATTCCATTCCATCATATTCCATTTCAGTCAGGATGATCTGCATCATCTCTGTTCTGTCTCTCTCATACTTCTCACATCCCAGCATCACATGTTCTACCGTTTCATCCTCTCCTGTGTCACACATCTGGCATACCTTGCTTTGGGATTCAGACCATCTATAACTTCTTGCATTCACCTCCATACATTGTGCTCTGGCTCGAAAGAGTAGATCACCTCCCAGACTTCCCTCATACCACTTCACATACTCTGGGCATTCTTTCTCCTTATACCATACAAGAGTTTCCTTTTGTTCCATATCATTTTCCCACTTTCTTAACCCCAGGCATTTAACTTCTTTGTCAATCTCACTTTTCCACTTTCTTGCATCCCAGTCTAGCCCCTCTCTATTCCTGCTCATTATTTTCCACTCATGCATAATTCCTCTAACTACCATACCATTCATATATACCATTCTCTCACACTTCTTTCCCCATTTGCCGTTTCTAATGTTCCACATATAAACCTTTCTTGCCAGTCTTGTATCCTCCATTCGTTCCAGTCTTACTTTGTATCTAATTAGGCCCCCTTCACACG
Source organism: Petrolisthes cinctipes (assembly GCA_033782935.1). NCBI lineage: Eukaryota > Metazoa > Arthropoda > Malacostraca > Decapoda > Porcellanidae > Petrolisthes > Petrolisthes cinctipes. The sequence goes on from JAWQEG010004201.1 coordinate 48,371, forward strand.
ACGCGACCATGGCCGCGCGACCACGAGATTATTGGCCGCGTTTCATTCTCTCGACGCGACCATGGTCGTGCGGCCAAGGATATTTTGGCGCCATTCCTACCACTCACGGTCTCGTCATGGAGGTGGAAGAAGCGGCAATTGTTATTGTGATGTACTCACAATTGCGCAAGCAAGAGAGAGAGAGAGAGAGAGAGAGAGAGAGAGAGAGATTTATTGATGAAGATAGTAAACAATAAAGAGAGATAAACAGAAATAAAGATAAAGACACACTGGAAGTGATGTATAGATGGAGATAGTAAATAGAAAAGTGAGATAAACAAAAAGAAAGCAAGACAGAAACAGGTAAGAACATATACAATACCCAAAATCAACACATAGGATATAAATACAGGAAATAAATGAAAGAAGTGTATGAACATATTATAACACATTTAAATTCCCAGTTATAGTGAGTGAAATTGGTTGAAGGAGGCTTTGAGGAAAATAATCAAGTGAAAATTTCTAAAGCACTTTATTTCCTCCTTTCTGTAATATCATACTTTCATGGGTTTCCTCCATCCTCTGGTCAAACGACGACAATCTCGGTCCTCTGGTCAAATTAGTGGGAGAGATTATTGTGAGTTAATTGGAAGTCTACTGAATCCTCCAAACTATGTCACAAAACACATTCCCTATTACTAAACATTGATGTGAATTGGTTCCTGGGTTAGTTAGAGCAGGCCTCGATTGAACTTCCACAATAAAATGTTCAGTATCAAAGTCTTCCTCCATGATCACACACATCTGGTCGCGCTGATGGTCGCGTCTCGTCTGAATAGCTCCATCTGTTTCTACGTAAACATGTGGTCGCGCGACCAGGTTGGCCGCTCACTTGGTCGCCTTCCCTGGCGACCAGAAATCTGGTCGCGCGGCCAGACTTGGCAGCGCGACCCCGTGTGAACTTGTGAAGGGCTCCATCTAAACCAATACAAGCATATGGTCGCGCTGCCATGGTCGCGTCGTGTGAAGGGGGCCTAAGGGTTGCTTTCACCAGTCTTTCTCTGAATGTACTCCATCCCATATCACCTCTCAAAGCTGCTATCGCTGCATACCTTGGTGCATTCAGTGCCATATATTGTTGTTGTTGTTGTTGAAGAGAGCGATTGAGGATTGGCAACACTGGCTAGCTGACCCAAGCATTGGCAACACTGCACCACCAACCATAACAAACAACATGGCCGCCATCTGAGCCACGTAGAAGAGGGAGGGAGAGAAGCTTATATTTATCTATATAGCTTTGAGACGGTGGCGAGGACAGGGATTTTATTATATTCAAGAGATATAACAAACAACATGGCCGCCATCTGAGCCACGTAGAAGAGAGAGAGAGAGAGAGAGACTAAAAGATATAAGCATAATTATATTTTTATCTCTTCAACTTACAACTTATCCATTAACTTTGTCATCTCGGCGAGAATATTAATCAAATAAGCGAGAAAAATGCCGCCAGGTAAGTTAGTTAATGGTAAAAGTAGAGAAGTAGTCCGGTAAATATTGAATGAATTACCGTTATTGCGTACGGTTTTTCTACCTTCATTACCCACTATTGTAGACCATTCTAAGACTATTTTCTTCTATGGCATTTTCTCCGCAAATGCCCCATTTCCAAGATAGGGCATATTCAAATGGGGCATTTTGAAATTAGCCTGACCTTACCTGACCTGACCTAACCTAACCTAGACCGCATCAGACTACCGGGACCTAACCTGGGCAAACTACCGGAACCTAACCTGGGCAAACTACCGGGAAATAATCGTGATAAAATACAATAAATGACTGGGGCAAAATACTGGGACCCAGCCGGATCTGGCAACACTGCTGCAAAACGGTAATTCTTTCAATAAATACCAGTAGTCCTTTCACTATATTGGGTATTTATTGAATATATTACCGTTATTTAATAGTTATATATTACATTGTTTTATCAGTATTTTGGACATTTTTAACCCTATATTGTATATTTTTGTATCATTACCCACTATTTTGGAGTATTCTAAGACACTTTTTATCTATGGTGTTTCGGAGATGCCCTGTTTTCGAGATATGTTTTACAGACATAATTTGGAAATTAGTCTGACCTAACCTAACCTAGACCACAGCAGACTACCGGGACCTAACCTGGGCAAACTACCGGGAAATAACCTTGGTAAAGTACAGGAAATGACCAAGACAATACCCAAAATACTGGGACCTAGCTGGATCTGGCAACACTGCTACAAAACGGCAATTCTTTCAATAGATATCCATCGGAGTGCCTTGATTCCTCCAAATTATGCCAGGAAACAGGACCAAACTGGCAAAAGTAATGGTGTTCTGTTTGTTGCTTGGAATAATTTGGTGGGTAAATATCTACTATATTGCCGTGTGGTATTTTGATGTTTTTACCTTCTTTACCCACTAATTTATACCATTCAAAGACACTTTTCTTCTATGGCATTTTCTTCCGTAATGCCCCATTTCCCATATTCAAATGGGGCATTTTGAAATTATCCTGACCTTACCTAACCTAGACCACAGTAGACTACCGGGACCTAACCTGGGCAGACTACCGGGACCTAACCTGGGCAAAACTACTGGGAAGTAACCGTGGTAAAGTATCAGGACCTGTCTGGGGCAAAATAATGGGACCTAGCCAGATCTGGCAACACTACTACAAAATGGCAATAGTCTAGATAAGTACCCTTTTTTCTCCGATTGTAATATTTTCATATTATTATTGTTTCCTTCTGTTTCTTTCATTCTGCGATAATTCTGAAGAATAGTTCCATCTGGACATTGCCAACCTTTTTGTATGGATTTTCATGCATAGTTTCATGCAAGTTATTGGGAGGAAAGAATTTTTTTTTATCTGACCCAACCCAACCTTTGCCATGCTTTGATGATATTGTAATTATTGTTTGCTTTATCCTGTTTAATTAAGGGGAGGTTCTCTTATTGGTGAATTAGAGGCCTACTGATTCCTCCAAACTATGCCAGGAAACAAACAACCTTAATGTTACTAATAGGGGATCTGTTTCAAGCCATACTTTGGAGGAATTGGTGGCCCTGCACTTTACGAAGAAGGCAACCTCCCCTTAAGTACTACGGTAGTCTGTTCTTGTCATCTGTACTGTATATATTTTTGCCATGAAATTTATGATCCTGATGCCTGAGATGGACACTGTAATTTGTTAGGGCTTCCCCTAATTGTTGGAACATTGGATTTCCTTCAGTAATGTTTCATACAGTTCTAAGCAGATCTCTACGCTCAGTTCAGTAGATTTTATATGTTAAGGGGAGGTTCTCTTGTTGGTGATTTGGAAGGCTACTGATTCCTCCTAACTTAGCCAGAAAACAGACACCTGACACCCTCAATGGCACTAATAGATGTGTTTCATGGCATAGTTTGGAGGAATTTCAGACCTTCCAATTCACCAACAAGAGAATCTCCCCATAAATGATGTTTGGCTCCCATACACATACTGCATAGTTCATCAATTAATCCAAAATGTGTGCATGAAGGTGATGACATTAAACCTATACTGTACTATATATTTTTTCAGGTGGGGAAGAAGTGTTTTCCAATCCCTTGGCTCCTCCTGGGGAAACCGTAATAGACGAGAAGTAAGTACTGTACTGTAATAATTTTACTCTGTTAATAGCGTTTTGTTTCATAAGATAGGGTATTATTAAATAAATGATGAAATTTTTAGTGTGCATTCAGTATGCAAAAATAAACTTCTTCGGGAAGTTTGATCATCATATTTTAATTTTTATATTTTTAGCGAATTTTTTTCTGTGAAAATTGCTTGGTTTTCAAAATTTTTATTTATCTTCAAAGCAATAGATCTTGAAGACTAGTACTCTGATTTCAATATGAGCTTATTTTATATTCTACATTCTATACATCTGTCTTTGTACTTTTTTCATTATAGGATTTTTTTTTCTGCAAATATTTGAAAAAGATAAATAAAATTAGTGAAAATATTAGAAAAAGAAATCATAACTTTTTTTTTTTATAAATCAAAAGACCATTTTCTGAGAAGACAGATTGAAAGAGCACAAAGCATTAAAAAGAATGACACTAGACGCAATCATTTATAAGAAAAACTTACCGAGTTCTATAATTTTAAAGTGTACTGTTAACATTTGCATTGCTGCCACTGTACACTCGGTTTATTTTGCTGTATTTTCCAAGAGGTTCTCCCGAGACTTTCTAATCCATTAGCCTACTGCATTGCATACTACAGTATTATGTCATTTTGTGATCCTATGTTTAATATAAAGTATTGAATATATTGGTTTTATATGGAGGGTTACCTAGTTTAATCATTAATATCACCTCATTGCTCAAAGGTGTACAGTACCGTACAGTACCATGATATTACATCGGTAGGCAATTAATAACCCTTCCAAGTAAAGTAATTTACTGCTCCATAATTGTAAAACTTATTATTATCACGTCCAGGCCACAGCGTCTGACCAATGCAGACTTCAGGAAGCTGTTGATGACTCCTCGTGCTCCACCGGGGAGTCAGAAGGAAACAGTAACTTCTACGGGGACCAAGACCCCAGGCACAGAACCTCCAACACAGCGCAGGGAAAACAAAGATGATGCCCGAGCTGCTGAAAGGAAGAAGAAGAAAAGGTATGGTTTGGTGTAACATTATAGGCTTGTTTTACTACCGGTATTGTAATTAATATTGCAGATGATAGTAGTAGGAGTAATAGTAGTAGTTTTAGTGGTTGTGGTAGCAGTGTTGGTGACACCTGGTACCCAAAATGGATTCTATTTCTAGGGAAAGAAATGAGAGTTGTGGTTTGGTTGTCAAGGAAATTGGTGTTGAATGCAGAGGGTGAAGTGTAATATATTGAGGTGGTTTGGATGTATGGAGAGCATGCAAGATGGGAAATTTATGAAGGTGTATGGGAGTGAGTTGAGAGGCCAGGTGTGAGAGGGAGACCACAAATGAGATATGTGAACAAAGTGGAAGACAACATGAGGGAGAGGAACTATAGTGGAAGAGGAAGGCTAGATGGCACAAGGAGGGAATATCAGAGATGGAAATAGATGGAGAATCTTCTGCATTGACCATCTCCTGGAGGAAAGAAAGCAATAGAGCTATAGATAGAATTCTGTTTGTATGTAGATAAATAAAATTTTCTGCCACACCTATGCCACATTTGCACAACATCTAAAATAATTGTTATAGGCCTATGCAGGATAATTTTTTTTCTGAGGTGATGTAATTTTTAATTTTTATGATCCAATAGTTTCAGTAAAAAATAGTAGCATCCTTGTAAGGCCTTGTAAGCCAGTCTCTTAAAATTTTAGCATTTCATAATTTTTGTTGTCAGGTTGGCATCTACCCTACGCTCTTCTTGTGGCAAGTTACCAGATTTTAGACTCCTTGGTTCAGCCATACTGCTGTGCATAGACAAATAGACATAAGAGCTGCATATTAATGTAAATTTGTAAAAATATTACCAATAACAGTACTGTACTGTAATACTTTTCTTCTCAGTTGTGCTGGAAAACCTCAAAGATCCAGACAGTATTTTGGGAGATAACCCAGTCTAGATCATGGAAAATCCAGATCTTAGCAAATTTTATAGTCTAAGACAGTACCTAATACTTAGACTCTATTGGCACTTCCACAAATTAATTTAACATTAGACAAATAGATATGGAAAGTGTAAAATAGGAAAGAAATATGAGGGAGGGAAATAGAAAAGGAGGTAGACGACACTACACTCTCATATAACACTGGTTGTTGTTGTTGATGTTCTCCCGGGGCAGAATGGCCTCCTGCCCCACATATAACACTGGTTAACACAGCTACTCTTTTAAACATGTCTGAAGATCACACTGGTGGAACATGGTTTGCTGGTATTAGCAGTACAGTACTGTACTGAGTACTGTTTACTTTTCATTATTGCAAAAAACAGAAAACAAAAATATGATAACTGATATACAGTATACTGTACATAAGCAGTTCTTTGTAAACATGGAAGTATGAAAGAAAAAATTAGGGAGAGAACAATGAGGGGTAGACAGGTCATAATATCACTGGAGAGGATTATGAAGGGTAGAAGTGTGAGTATGGAAGTGAAAAGGGGACTAAGAAATAGTGTAATCCTGCCAACACTGACATATGCATCAGAGACATGGACATGGAGTAGGGCTCATCAGTCTAGAATAGGTGCAGTGGAAGTGAGTTATTTGAGAGGAGCATGTGGACTGACCAGGTGGGATGGAGAAAGTAAGGAGAGTGTGTATGAGAGATGTGATATGAGTGAGAAGGCAATTTCCTCCTTCACAAACTTGAAAGAAGTTATCAGATTCACTAGATGAATTAACTCGATGGGTGAAGGGACGCACTGAGAACCATTCCAGATTTTTTTAAATAATTTTCTGGAACTAAATATAAAAGGCTAAGGGCCATTCATCTCTTCATTATTTTATCGATAGTTGAGCTAATTTCCAAAGTATGATTTCGTGCAATAAGGTGGTTTATAACAATTTTAAAGCCACATATATAGAGTCATCCTGACAGTCATATCTAAATTATTTTCAGTGTTCATACTTTACACACTTTGGAACCAACATGCCAGTCATTGCATGTCGAGTTAATGAATGTTTTGGCAGGTCACAAAACAATTGTATTAATTAGTTCACATAAAAAGATAGAAAAACGGTTTGCCGAAATTGACGACCGAGATTGGATAGGGCCGCCGAAAGTTCCAATAACAAAGAGATCCATTGTGCCATATACGAAAAAGGAAATACTTATGTATCTTGTAGTTTTTCAGACTATTTCGTAATTGATTTTCGACTGGATACCACTGATATGTCTGAAAAATTACTTGTTGTTGCTGCTGAGTATGTGATTGAGTACTTGTGTATAATATAACTAATTTCTTTTAAATACAATTCTCCAAAGATGTGGCATCAGTGGCAGTCTGTGTGTGACTCTGTGGCTGTTTTCAACTTCAGTCCACGTTTAATATTCATACTAATAATCAATACATATTTCCAACAGCCACATCCTAAGTATTATGATAGCAGAGGTTATTGAAAGTCATACTAATGAATAAAACAAATTAGAATGCCTTCTGTATTATAAATATAAGACTGTCCCAAAGCTGAGATAATTCTCTCTGAGATATATCACTAATCACAATATGGAAAAATGTTTGAAATACTGTATAGTAATAACTAGTTCAGCTACACAAAAAATTGTATATATTCTCATTTTGTAGTATACCTATAAGATGTTCTATAAATTAATTCATCTGGCAAATTTGGCAACTTCTTTCAAGTTTGCGAAGCCTCCAATTGGTATTGATGTGGGGTGGTTGAGAGAGTGAAGCGTAATACATTGAAGTGGTTTGGACATGTAGAGAGAATGCAAGGTGAGGAGTTTGTAAAGGTGTATGGAAGTGAAATTATGGGACCTGGTGTGAGAGGCAGACCTCCGGTTAGATGGCAAGACAGAGTGGAGGAGTATGTGAGGGAGAGAAACATGAGGGGTAGAGGAGGGCTTGACCAAGTAAGGAGGGAATGTTGGAACAGGGAAAACTGGAGACACTTCTGCCTTGGCCAACCCCTTGGGGGGGAGTTCCCGGAGGAAATGGGGCGTCAGAGCTATAGATAGATAGATAGATAGATAGAATATAAGCATTCTGCTAATCCTGAAAAAATTCAGACTTTTTGACACGTGCCTAACGTAAACAGTGGCAGCCACTGTTGTGAGTGGTTGACAGATGATATGGAGTTGTTTTACTTTTAGTTTTTACAAAAATATTATGATCATAACACTGATACATGCATAGTACAATATTAATATACTGTACTGTATTGCATATACTGTACATACTGTTGATCACCAAATTAACATACTGTACAGTAATTGGACTACTTGGACACATGCCTAGCATAAACAAGGAGTTCATGAGTGCTATTGTAAGTGGGTAGCAAATGGTGTAGAGTTGTTTTGTTTTTAAATATATAATATTATTAGAATTTATGCACATACCTTATGAACACAATTGTATCAAACAAGTGCTTAATGTTATTTAATGACTGCTGTTGTCAGTGAGTGGCAAATAATTACAGTATTTGTTTCATAGCCGCTATTTCTGTCTGAATCTTTAACTTATAATGTACTGTATTGCCTTATTACTTATTAGGAGGTGCATGTAAAGTATTACATTTTATATTTACTGATCATCCTCTTTATAGTACAGTGTGTAATGATATTTCAGTGTGAATGTTATGATAAACTGGTTGCTGGATGTTTCAGACACATTGTGGTAATTTCTCGCAACTAACTTTTCCTTGCAGCTATTATGCCAAAATCAAGAAGGAGGAGGAGGAGAAGATGGCAGAGCTCGCTGAAAAGTACCGTGACCGAGCCAAGGAGAGACGTGATGGTAAAAACCCAGACTACCAGGCTGAGGACCCGTCACAGGCCGGCATGGGGGGCTACCGTGCCGTCGCTCCTGATCTCAAGTCGTATGTATCTTATTCTTTAGTGTCGATTTTGTATGTTATTTTTTCCGGCTTGTTTATCTTGCCATTTATTGCATATTGTGTGCTGAATATTGTTTTAAAACATGGTTTTGTTGACCATTAGAATCATAAATCTATGATATTGGGCTACAGTTGATGATATACTGTAGATGTTACTTCCCTTTGTGCATTAATTTGGTACCTGTTTCAGAGGCTTAGATGCTGCTGAACGACGTAAACAGATGATCCAGGAGTCCAAGTTCTTGGGTGGTGACATGGAGCACACCCATTTAGTGAAAGGCTTGGACTACGCCCTCCTGCAAAAGGTCCGTTCTGAGATCCAGCTGAAAGAATCTGAGTTGATTGTGGATATTGGCGATCTTCCTCCCACTGAGGCTCCTGCTCCCAAAGAGAAGAAAGTGGTGGTGGTGCCGCCACCGCCACCACCAGTGCCCCAGGAAGAGGATGAGCTTGTGTTTAAGTATGTTGTTGTACTGGTCTGTTAGTATGAAATACAGTCACATTTGTTCTTAAAAAATAGATGTAAGATGTACATATACATTCACTGTACAGTATAAACAGTTAGAAAATTTACGGTAAAATTTGATGTTCACACTTTTTAATAATTTAAATCTTTTTGATTGGCATTGATTGATTGATATTTGGTACCGCATGTTTGATTGGCAGTTTTGAATGATAAAAGCAAGTGGAAAAGTATGCAAAAAGTAATGTATATTTGGGTTGGTCATGCAGTTTTAACTTGATTTCACACAATGGCACTTCATTGAGGCAATGATATGATGTTATGTATGCAATCCTTGTGGGGGAAGCTGTGGATTGTGTGGGCTTAATGAATTGTGGCTTATTTAACTGGGCATTCTGTTATTTGCTTGTGTTTTTTTGTCCCACATATTCATGGACCTTGATCTTCCCACCACATGGAAATATTTGACTCATGACATGATTTTTTTTTGCCACCAGTACATGAGTAGGTTGGTAGTGATCAAGGTATTTGTATAATTGTATAGAGTAAAAATATTTAACAAATAATTGGATATTAGATATGACATAATTATGGAAGCCACTCTTGCATGGGAAGTTATTGTCTTGAATTGTTATGCATGGAACTTAAGAATAACTTAACTTATTAATGATTGTTTACCTGTTAATATACTTTTATCTTTTGGTACTCACCCTGAAGTTTTCCCATTGTCCTCTTTTCGGCCCTTCATATCTTTAATTTCAGTTAGAAAAACAGTTGAATTGTTTTGAAAAATGGAACTTATATTTTTTATTTCTTTGGGAAAAATATGGTATGAAAGTGTGTAGTACACCTCGGTCTCATATAGAACGTGTTCACATAGAACGATTCTCGTATAGAACGAGCGACCAAAATATTAGCTTAAAATTATTTTATAAAACGATTGCATCCATATAGAACGGGTGGCGAAAATAAGTGAAGCAAATCCGAGGAGTTCTTATACAAAACGAGCGAAATCATAATGAACGTGTCAGGAAATGATATCACGGGCGTCTGTACAGTGTGAGTGAATGTGTTGCTACCACTTCTCCCGCTCTTTCCCCCTACCCAGTGTTGCCAGGTGCAAGGAAATTTCTCTGTTTTAGGGAATTTTGAAATCCACACGGGGAAATTATATAAAGATTGTTCAAAAGTAAACAGGGAAAGTCTTACCAGAACAAATACCAAAAAGACCGTCAATGTTCAAGAGTAAACAGGGAATTATTGAGGCATAAAGGGACATTCTAAAGTTGAAGTTAGGGAAATTTCGTGTTTGACTCGCTCGTTTTTAGTGATTAGGCCTACGAGTTAACCACCAGCTTCAACACTCAGTCATGCCAGGTGGTGCATTTACAAAACGGAAGGCCATATCCTTCAATGTAAGAAATTAATTCTCGGAAAGAGAAAGGAGAAGGAAACACCAGCGTATGGTTAATAAAAGAAAACAAATGATGATAACGCGCTATCTCCCCCCCAACCACCTCCACCACCATCACGCACTATCTCCCCCCCTACCACCTCCACCACCACGGATGCCGCCGACTTGTCTCACGGTCTCAGTCACATGATTCGCCTGCGAAAACCTTAATACGAATTGTAAAATGCATTTTACATACATCCCTGTAGGATTAAGGCAAGAAAAACCTTGAAAAGTATTTTATGTTAATTTCAGGGACAATTTTGGTGACTGATCGACCAATTGTCGTTTTCCCCATAGGTTACATGTATCACATAGAACGATTTCACATAAAACGACGTCTTCTGTCGACCTATTGGACGTTCTATACGAGACCGAGGTGTATTTTATGTATTTGTGTATGAAAAACGTTTGAGGGTCTACCTCCAATATCCCAAACTTTCATTTTTTCTATATTTGTTAATACAAAAATGGCCACAATAAATCTGATATGGCTTTTGGGGTATCCTGTATTATTATGGATCAGTGTCTAAATTCATTGAGGTAAATGTATAGTATGGTGTAATTAAATGTATAGCATGTTAATTTGATTAATTTATTTTCAGAACAAATGCAGGACGAAGAATCTTCAGTTGTATTTTCAACACAAAGCCAGTTGAATTCAATGACTTATTTTTAACGGGACGGATGGCATATGCTATTGACCTCGATGATGATGTTGCTGAGAGTGATATACCCACTACTGTTATTCGTTCCAAGGCTGATCTGACAGGCATTGAGGTAAGCAAGATAAATTCTGCATAAAGAAACATTATGGAAGCAAAAAAAATGGAAGTATATTTCTCCATATGTATGATGTAACCCTTTCCATAAGGTTGCATGCTGCAACTACTGTACCCTAAAACTCTTGATCACATGTATCGGATATGAGAATGATACCACTGCACTGTGTCATAATTGAGGCCCCCCTGCTGAAGTGAGGCAGAAGACATGCACAAACATTTTTGCAAACAGTGCTTGAAGTTGGCGTAATCCCCCAGCCTGTGTAGTCACACCTCACTCCTGCTCTAGAGCAAGAGTTCCCTCTGGGAACTCCTTCCAAGGGGATGGCCACAGCATAAGAGTCTCCAATTCTTCCTGTTACAGCACCTCCACCCTCCTCATCCATTCACATTTCTCTCTCTCTCATGTACTCCACTCGATTCACCCACCTGACTGGTGGTCGGCCTCTCGTACCAGGTCCCCCCACCTCACACTCATACACCTTCTTGCATTCTCTCCACATGTCCAAACCACTTCAGTGTACTCGGTTTCACCCTCTCAATCACCCCAAGCTCAGCACCGACTACCTTCTCACTCAGACCATACTTCTCATCTACATTCTCATTACTTTCCCCATCCCACCGCATCAGACGTGTCTGAAACTCGTCTGAAACTCGGTTGCATTCACTTATAGGTGAGATGGATTCCCTCTGACTGAAACTCTGTACCACTGTGAGAGATACACCTCAATATGACTGAAACTCTTTGAAGGAACATTTGAAGACAGGAAATGAAGTCCAGTTTGTTTGATTTCAATTTGATGAGAAGTTGAAGAGAAAGATGCTGATGTTCTTAGCCTAATTTGAGCTTCATTGCTATACTGAAGTGATACTGATTATTCCTTAGACTTGATTTGTGCTCATAAAGACCTGAAAACTCAGAGTAAAGCCATAATAATTAGTTTCTATGTTGATAGTACTGAGTTAGATAGTATTGTGGATCCTAGGTTTTTGTGTTATGGCCAGAAAATTTAAAGAAATACCTTGAGGGTACTTTTGAATGCTAAGCTGTATATAATGTTCACTAACTTATTTATTTTTCCCTTCAGAATATGCAAGCAACATTCACAACAAACGACATCGTCATCCAGAAGCTGACTCAGATTTTGTCTTACCTCCGAACAGGACGAGCAAACAAAAAGCAGAAAAAGAAAGACAAGGGAAAGAATGATGCTGTAAGTATACTTGGCTATACACCACCTTACAAGTGAGGTAGCATATTTGAAATAGTTTTGAGAAATGAAAGGTTGAAGTAAGTAAATGAGTTCAAGTATAAGGGGACAATATTGGTCTAGTGATTAGTGTGCTGGACCTCGTAACCTAAATGTCAGGGGATTAAATCAGCTCAGGTGATGGGCTGAGAACGATATTCTAAATTGAGTTTCAGGGACTAATCGTCAGAACACCAAAAGGTTAAGCACCCTTACTGGTACCATGACAGTGGCAGTATTTCAGATTTACTCTCACATCCCTCTCACTTTGACTGGGTGCCAGTTCTGAAGTTGTGACGTGTGTGTGCATGGGCTGGTGTTGGCACAGGCCTCGGTAACAAACTTCGTGAAGCCCATGTCCAATGTCAGAACATAATATTAATAGCAAAGGAGTAAGGAAGGGAAAATCAGAAAAAGTGCTATGTTAGGCAGACAGCTTTTGGGAACTGGGGCCGAATACTCAAAACAACTTAGGACTTCTTATCTCGGCTAGGGCGCCCTAACTTCCCCAGTGCGCTTATGATGGTATACTCAAAGCACTTGTGATGGCATACTCAAAATCTTTTGCAGCCATCTGTCCAAAGTTAGGGCACTTGGATTTAGGACAACCCCCAGGCAGTCCTAAGTGGAGTTATGACACCGAACACCATAGAAAACTTGATAACTCAACTCAGCTGTGCCAAAGAGAATAAGAAGAACTCTATACTTTTTGGCTGTACCACCAAAGCACCACTTTGTTGTTGTTGGAAATAATACTGAGAGAGAGTATATAATATAGGACACCACTCCAATGTCAGTGATGACCACCAATGAAGATAGTTTCGATTTCCTCAGAATGAAATAATAAACTTATCTGAGGAATAAGACCATGGCATAAGATATCGCTCGTTGCACAATAAAATCTCAAGTCATTATCACACATACTCAAGTGATATTGCATGAGATATACAGTAGGTTCACCTATTAAGCGTGTTCTCAATTAGCGATTTACCTTATGCGTGATGAACCCCAAATTAGCACCTTTTATTATCTTATGCACGATGTTTTCCACGATGTATTTGTAGACTGGAAGGGCTGCAGCTGATGACAGTATATATGGAGACCTTGGCGAGTATGTACCATCGGTTGGGAAAGCTGCTGACCGAGACAAGGACCGAGGGGACCGAGATCGGGACCGAGAGAGGGGCAGAGACCGGGATCGTGAGCGGGACCGTCGTGACCGAGAGAAGGACAGGGGAGAACGAGACAGGGATAACAAGGAGCGCCGTGACCGTGACAGAGACAGAGATCGTGACAGGTAAATATATTGCACAATATATACTGATACTGTATAAGGCTTCTCAGGAATAGTGTGCAAGATTTCAGATTTTTTTTATAATACTTCTATCTATCTATCTATAGCTCTGACTCCTTGCTCCCTCTGGGAACTCCCACCAAGGGGGTGGCCACGGCAGAAGAGTCTCCAGTTCTTCCTGTTCCAGCACTCCCTCCTTACTTGGTCCATCCCCCCTCCCCCCCTCCCACTTCTCTCTCTCACATACTCTTCCACTCTGTTCTGCCATCTAACCGGAGGTCTACCTCTCACACCAGGTCCCACAACTTCACTATCGTACACCTTCTTTACAAACTCCACACTTTGCATTCTCTCTACATGTCCAAACCATCTCAATGTATTACGCTTCACTCTCTCTACCACTACACACTCAATACCAATTGCCTTCTCACTCATACCACATCTCCCATACACACTCTCATTGCTTTCTCCATCCCACCTTGTAAGTCCACATGCTCCTCTCAAGTAACTCATTTCCACAGCACCTATTCTAGACTGATGAGCCCTACTCCATGTCCATGTCTCTAACGCATATGTCAGTGTTGGTAGGATTATACTATTTCTCAGTCCCCTTTTCACTTCCATACTCACACTTCTACCCTTCATAATCCTCCCCAGTGATCCTACTGTATGACCTGCCTGCCCCTCACTGCTCTCTCCCTGATTTCTCCTTCCATACTTCCATGTTTACACAGAACTGTTCCCAGATACTTGAATTCCCTCACCTCCTCCATCCTCTCACCCCCTAAGGTTATCTCACATTTCGTCCCAGTTGGTACAGCCACTCTATAGGGTGTCGCAAAGTCAATTACTTCGGTTTTGGTCCTCTCAAATACCATCACCTTACTCTTACCAACATTCACCTTCAGTTTTCTTCGTTTACACACGGACTGAAACTCATCCACCACCCTCTGTAACTCCCTTTCACTCTCAGCCATCAATACAGTGTCATCCGCAAATAAACTTGCCACCAAGGACCAATTTGCTTCATTCAGCCTCAATTTCACCCCTAGGCCATTCACTTTGGCTTTCATCTCTCTCATACAACCATCCACATATATATTGAACAGCCATGGTGACATAACACATCCCTGTCTCAGCCCTACACTAATATTAAAACTCTCACTTAGATCACCCTCTACCCGTACACATGCTGTTGCCTCTGCATAAACAGCCTCAATGCCTTTCAGCAAAGGCCCCCCAACACCATAAATTCTCAACAACTCTGACATAGCTTTCCTATCAACCCTATCGTATGCCTTCTCTAAGTCCATGAAGGCAGCATACAACTTTCTACCCTTCCCAATATATTTCTCCACTATTGATTTTAATGCAAATATTTGGTCCACACATCCTCTACCCTTTCTGAACCCTCCCTGCTCCTCACTAACTTTATTCCCTGTTACATCAACCAGTCTCTCAGTAAGAACCTTCCCATACACCTTCTCTGGTACACTAAGAAGGCTTATTCCCCTATAGCTACCACACTCCTCCTTACTCCCCTTCCCCTTATACAAAGGTACAATTATGGCTCTCCTCCAATCCTCTGGCACCTCTCCCTGCCTCCAAGCCAATGTACGTATAAGCAACATCCACTCCACCACTACCTCCCCCCCCGGTGCCTTTCCCATCTTCAACTTTCCTATTGCTTTCCTAACCTCTTCCCTTCCTAGTTCTCCCTGTAACAAATCTCTGAAAAGTTAACTGATTTGCATTGTTTTTTGTCCAAGAATGCCAACTTTAGCTACATGGGCATGTGGGTCATTTCCAAGACTGATTATGCTTAAGGGATTATATCGGAGGAGGTTGACTTTACGTGGAGGAATTTCTATTTTATCTCCAGACCCAGACTGTGGAATGACCCTCTGTCTCCAGTATTCCCCATCATATTACCTTCTATCCTTCAAGAAGCATGTTTATAAATAATATTTGGATATGGATTCACATTTTTCTCCCTCATCTGTCATGATACAGGCTTGAGTTGGTCGCTTTGTTCACACTGTATTGTTGTCCTTTACAGAAAAAAAATTATTAATATTTTATTAAAAGTGTACATACTACCTCACATTCAGTTGGTAGTTGTGCCACCATTAACTACAAAGATTTTATCAGCATATCCTAACCCCATCAGGCATGACCGTGACCGAGAGCATGACCGCGAGAGGAAGCCCCGTTCTTACTTCAGCCGGTCGGCTCACGAAGAAGTGAAGAATGAAATGCGGGCGGCCGAGGAGAGACTCCAGAGTCAGTGGCCTACTGGAGCAGACATCAAGATGGACAAACAGATCCCTTCCATGCCACAGCAGCAACAACAGCAACAACAGCAGCAGCAGCAGCAACAGTTACCACAGCAGCAGGGTCTACAGCTAGGTCCACCTGTCCCTCAGCAACAACAGCAACAGCAGCAGCAGCCTAAACCGTAAGTCCGTTTCCTGTTTTTACTGATTGTGGATTTTTTAACCTGGTAATAATGTGCTGATGCCCTCATCTTACTTTATAATTTTTAGTAACTGTAGCAAACACTTTTCGCCCTTCAGAGCAAGGTGCTCTTACTTCTGAGACAAACACCTGACTGCCACAATTATTACCACTGCTACACGCTATACTTTTTTTTTTTTTTTTTTTTTTTAGGAAGATATGGACTAAAGACTGAATGCCCATTTACTGTCCTCACCTATGAGATAAAACAAGTCGGAGAAGTTCAAAATAACTTCCAGTTTTATTTGAGATGCAAGGACACATTGCATAATTATGAAGTATAAGATGATGTAATGGGGTAAGATGGAAAGAGGTAGAGAGTTCCAGAATTGACCAGTTGTGTATACGAAAGATTGAGGGTACTGGTTACCTTACCTGCCAATTTATGAACCACATATGGTGCTGAAAGCTTCACAGGCTCTGAATTGAAACACAATAAAAGTTTGTAAATTTGTCTTCTGGATATTATAATTATGTATGGGTAATGTGTTAGTTGGATGATTATCCTTATATTAACCTTCAAGAAGCTCTTGGTGAGCCAGCAATGCAATGCTGGCGAGTGTACTCATTGGTATAACTTGGCCAGCCATTAACAGGTAAATTCATTAATACATCTCGTCGTCCTCATCAGTGTCAACTCCCTGCTGGTGACCAACGACTACTACACAGAGTGCTACCCAGGCATGGCAGAGATGCAAGATGCCATTGATGACTCTGATGATGAGGCTGACTACACTAAGATGGACATGGTAAAGTATCACACTATATATTCATCATTTTCTTTATTCTATCTGTCCATAGTGTTGGTGTATCTCTCTTTTCCAGGAGCATTCCATCATGATATTGACCACACAGGAGGTGGTTTATATTGTGTTGCGCAAAAATTGATGTCAAGACAAACATTCTTGGATTGAGATGAAGCTGTTATGTTTGTTATTCACAGTCATGGTGTTTATTCTCAGAACATTATTTTACCAAAATTTTCTTGAAAACATGATAGAAAAATCTATCTATGTGACTCATCTAGTATATGGGTCTCAGACTTGTCCCTTTCATGCAGTGCATAACCCTGACATACTGTCGGCCTCAGGAATTTGTATACACCACTGTGACATCAAAGGTTCGTAATAAGTTGAAAATTTAGTACAATATTTTCTTAACATCAAACAATTATTGTTGTTGATGTTGAAGTTCCTCAAGCTGTCTGACTGAGCAGCCCAGAGCTCCTGAGGAAGGCCATGGCCTGAACCGAGCTTTCCCACAGTGCCCTCAGAGAGTGTATGTTGTGTTGTTGGCGAGTGTGGTTGTGTGCATTGCAGTCTTCCATAATGTGTTTAATAGAATGGGGTGCTGTCTTGCATCCCGGACAGGCATCTACAATGGCTCCATCCAGCTTCTTCTGATATGTCAGAAGGGCCGGGTGGTGGCCACATCGCAGCCTGGCCAGGTGGACTCTGTCCTCACGGGAAAGGGTGGATGGGTGGATATCAGGAGGTCATGCATGCAGCTAAGTGTTGTTTTTGAGTGTTTTGATGGACTGATGAGTGATTTGAGTATGGATATGTTTCTGGAGACTGGATTGGGGTGGGCAGGGTGTGAGAGATGATAGTTGTATTTGTGTATGGGTGTTGTTTTGATGTTCCTTGGCATGTGTGGGTGTTGTTGTTGTAGTTCCCCTGACTGTCTGGCCGAGCAGTCCCGAGTCTGTTTGACCAAAGCCGTGCAGCTGCACAGACCCCCGAATGGGAGTCAGGGTGATAGTGAGATCTGTTTCTTCAAAGGCAACAGACGAGGGGATTGCTGGCTCACGGAGATGTACCCCCGAGCTTAATTCCCACCGTCCATACAGAATAAAGCCCTAAAGATAATCACAGGCTGCCCAGCTACCACACCTCCAGACCACTTACACCATGAAACCAAAGTCCTCAAGATCAAGGACCACCTTGACATGAGAAGCACACAAACCCTTGCTGCAGCCTCCACAAACCCACACCATCCACTACACTACATGGCAAAACACCCACACACGGGGCTGCTCGGCCAGACAGCTTGAGGAACTTCAACAACACCACCACCCACACATGCCAAGGAACATTAAAATAATACCCAGTACACGATAACCATACAAAAATACTATCATCTCTTACACCCTGCCCACCCCAAACCAATCTCCAGAAACATATCCATACTCAAATCACTCACCAATCCATCCAAACACTCAAGAACAACACTCAGTTGCATGCACGACCTCCTGACATCCACCCATCTGAATCCTCCTTTCCCCGTGAGGACAGAATCCACCTGGCCAGGCTGCGGTGTGGCCACCACCCGGCCCATCTGACATATCAGAAGCTGGATAGAGCCATTGTGGATACCTGTCCGGGATGCAAGACAGCACCTCATTCTATTAAACACATTATGGAAGACTGCAATGCATACAACCACACTTGCCAACAACACATCATACACTCTCTGAGGGAACTGAGGGAAACCCTGGTTCAGGCCATGGCCTTCCGCAGGAGTAACTGTATTGAGTTGTGAGGCTTGTGGGAGGGATAAATATTTTTTACTGTGGATTTGATGTCCATAATAAGGTCCAGGTCATTACCAACCACCACACACACATAGCCCCCAGAGGGACATGAAGAAAAATCCCAAGCACTGATACAGCAGTTTGTGATATCAGTGATGTGTTTTATGATGTCTGTGATACTTAGCCTGAAAGTTCCCGCATTTTTTATCCATTTAGACGGCCCATTTCCTTTCAGGGCAACAAAAAGGGCCCAGTGGGAAGGTGGGATTTTGACACCCAAGAGGAGTACAGTGACTATATGAACCAGCGCGAGGCCATGCCCAAGGCTGCCTTCCAGTACGGAGTCAAGATGGCTGACGGGAGGAAGACTCGCAGGATTGGAGGAAATAAAGAGAAGGACCGCAACCAGGAGCTGAACCGGGAATGGCAGCAGATTCAGCAGATCCTCAAGAGACGCAAGGACACTGAAGGTGTGAGTGGTGGAAGCGGCGGTGGACCGTGAGTATTGAATCTCATTATTTGTTGTCTGTTTTTCCAAACAGTAGTAGTGAACTTATGAGTAAAGAGCTTAGATCAGTGATTTTCAACCAGTGTGCCGCGGGAAATTCGAGCCATGGGACAATTTTCAAGCCACACTACTTCCTAATTCCTATAAAAGTCATGATAGCTGGACATGTAGATAGCAGGTGTGGATTAACTAAAATAAGGGTGAGGTCAGGTAGATAAAGACACCCATGAGACCCACCCTCATTTTCTTTCTTGCATGTGACCTGTCCGCATTCCATACACACACACACGTACGTATAAAAGAACAGTGGCAAAGAAGTTTAGTTTAACATCGTTCACATCAACAGGTGCACACTGCCACTATCAAATGGTCAAAATGCAATTTTCGTCTGCCAGTGTGAGTTTTATTTCGTCATTGACAATCACACCAGTGTAATTCCTCCAGCTCATATAGCCTAAATGAAATTGTAGTACAGTACTGTAGTGTACTTCATACATTTTAAAATTAGTTCATGTTAGTTATTTTTCTTAATTCTTTTCATGTTCTATTAGATATGGATATATTTATTATAAAGAAATGCAAATTAGAAAATGATGGAGGTGAGCCAAGTGTGGCTGACATTAGTTCTGGAAGGAAGGCACTTAAGACTGGCAGTGTCACTTCTAAAACACTTGTGTGTCGGATTTGTCTCATCTGGAGAAGAAGAACCACGTCCCATGTGTGTTGTTTGTGGCGAGAAATTAGCAAGTAAACTTAAAAGACCCCTTCAAACAAAGCACTCTCATTTATGCGAGAAATCAGTAGAATATTTTAAAAGACTTGTTCACATGTGCAAAAAAATAAATAAACTATTTTAAGTAAAAGTTAGGAACACATCATTACCCTTCATTATCTTATAAATGAAATTTATCCTCTAATAAAAAAGTTTGAATATTGTTGGTGTGCCACGAACATTTTTGTGCCGTGCAAAGTGTGCCGCGAGATGAAAAGGGTTGAAAAACACTGGCTGAGATATTTGGTTGTTCCTGACATCAGTAGTAGTGGAATGTGTTTAATAAGCTTGGCTATTATTGTCTGTATATCCTGGTGACAGTAGTAATGGACCATATGTAATGAGCTTGGCTATTTGTTGTCTATGTTTCCCGGTGGCAGTAGTAGTAGACCTTCAGTAGATATTGATTTTCACTGTCTATAGTTCGCTATTCTCCAGCTGATGGATAATGTCTATTGCCAGTATGATGAGGCATTATATGAAATCTGTTTTGTTTGTGGTGCATGGGATATATCCACAGCTTATTTCATGATCCAGTGGTTAGTGTGTGTTCTTTCATTGGCTGATGGTACACATGTCCACAGCTGATGAAAAGGATAACCATGAAAAATGGGGTTGTAATTATTAGGTACATTTCTCAAAAACATATTTACAGTACACAAGTACCAGTATGGCCTTGTAGCACACATTCCAAACTTAACAAACAATTGATTGGAAGCCAAGGGGATGAAATTTTGATGTATGTTTCAGAAGGGGACTGTGAGATATTATAGAAGTGATGAACTTGGGGTCAACCTTCTATTGCAAGATCATAAAAACAATTGCCACTGTGATCTCAATGGTAAACGTTTTTGGGGTGTTTCCATTTAGCACCAGGATAAAAGTATAATATAGGTTTTGCTGTTTGCCCAACAGTTGGTCTGTCTTTACTTTTTACTTTTTTTTTTCTATATTTATTGACATCAAGGTGATGGGTGTCATGGTTACTAATATATGGCAGGTAAATGTTGCTGAGTGCTTACCTATTTGTCTGCTTCTTTTTTCTGGCTAGCACAGCCCGGTGGTGTAGTGGTTAGCACGCTTGGCTCACATTCAAGAGGGCCCGGGTTTGAATCCCCGGTCGGGTGGAGACAATTTGGGATTGTTCCTTAAATGTGTAACCCCTGTTCACCTAGCAGAGAATAGGTATGGGACATAAGTCGAGGAGTTGTGACCTCGCTATCCCGGTGTAATTGGCATAGGGATGTGGCGACCCCATCGGCCACTGTTTATGGTGCAATGGCCTCGGGGCGAGGGGCACGGGGAACCCCTCCCCTGTAAGATTTCCCTAGCAAAGGGCTACCTCCAGCATAGAGAGAAATGCCTGGTATATATATATAAAAATACAATTTACAATACATGCTTTACTGTACAAATTTATACAGTAATTATAATTTTTTCCTTATAACTCTCTCTGGATGGATGGGTGAATAAGGCCCGAGACACACGGGTGCTTTGTGGTGGTCACACAAGGATCACACAGACTTGTCACACAGTAACATCACTGTAGTGGGAACGTGAAGGTGAAGAAAAGTCACAATGGTAGACAAATTATTTATTACCATACAGTTTCGCCTCTTCAGTGGTGAATAGTCAAAGGACGTGTGGCCCTTGTGTGGCCACCACAAACTGTCCGTGTGTCCTGGGCCCAATTGTTCAATAATACAAATTTTTCAAGCAATACTGTACAGTCGGCAAAAAAAGTTTCGTTACCATCCTTTTAACAGTGTGATGTAATGTTGGTAGGCGTGACGCGAGTGTCTTATATACCTCCGTCACCCTCCGTGTCTAATGGGCAGGGAAGTAGGAATGACGTTCTTTCAGCCATTGCTATTTTTTCTGGGTATTTCAGTTATTCTTGTTCTAAAATACTCAAATGCATTTCCTTATGTTTAATAATAAATAGTTAAATAGTAATAGTTCTTGAACACTCAAAATTTAATTTAAAATCAGCTAAACTTTTGATATAAAAGAGTTGTCACTGCCTCGGCCCTCATATTATCAGCCTGGGCAAAGACGATAGCCGTCCCGGATGTCTCGGATGACACGAGGCACAGCTGACCAGTCTGCGGAGTACCAATCCTAGCACGCTTACCCATGTTAAAATTAATGTAGGGGTGGTAAGGAAACTTTTTTTGCCAACTGTACACCATATAAATGTATCCCACTGGTAAATAATAATAAGAAAGTTCCAATCATATAATTTATTGACTGGCATCACAACGAAATAACAAAAACCATTAACGACCACAAAATGGCTAGTAGGCTCCAAATAGCATACGTTTACCACCTAATTTCTCATATCATACTCAAACAGCTGTCCTGGCTGGGTTTTGTGTTTGGCACCTAACCGTTGTGAGTTGCCAGCAACCACCAAGTAGCTAAACCTACCATTCCCACTTTTAAACAATTCTTATAAGTGAGAACAGCTCATGCTGTCAGTGGCACTGTAGGAGTGCCCTGTAGCGAACAGCTCATGCTGTCGATGGCAGTGTAAGGGTTAAGAGACATACCCGTAAAAATAATAAGGTCATAACAACTACAGAGAAACTTATTGTGGTACTGAAGCTACATTCAATTACGTTAATTTCACTGAAACACACATCCCTACATTGCAAGCCATCTTACAATTGACAGCAGAAATGGTGTCCAGTCAGACAGATGTCCACAGATTTATCTGATGTGTTACTCAGCTATGTGATTCCTCTAACTTTTACAGTATTTCCAGTATGAAGCAGATCTTTTATGAGTATATTAAGATAGTATCATTCTCTGTAAGCTTTGGAGACATCAATATCTTTCATTTCACCAACAACTCCTTGCTTACATTAAAACTCCTTTTCTAGTTGCTTTGGAGCTCAGTCAGTTATATCTTTACTCTCTCTAATTAAGGTTTAATTAAAGGTAGGTAAGATAATATTGGTAAACTGTAGGCTTCTAATTCTCCCAAACTGCCAAGCATCATATTGCTTCAGTATCCATTTATATTATAGCAGTTTGAAGGAGTCGGTAGTCTCCATTTTAACAACATCACAGACCCCTTAGTGTACAAAAATATCCTTATTATACACAGCTTGCACAGACATAATTTATCTTAAGAGACCCTTAATTACTGTAATATCATATACTGTACCTTCCTAAATTAACAAAGGATGGTGTTTTTCTTGTACATACTGTAAACTGTATTTGTCCATTACTGTATAATGTACAGTATTCAAGTCTTTTGCATACTTGCATATTGGGTCAATAATTCTTAAATTATACCTCTTCCACATTGTTTCACATTTGTAGCACCAGTGTATAATGAGGATTTTGTACAAGTTCCTGAGTTTGTGTACTTATATCAGCTTCTGTATTTATATTTCAGGGAGAAAGCTGCAAGATACGACTACTAATGCAGAAGCTGGGAGGTGCTATAATAATTTTGAGTACATAAACTGCATTGTATCCCTCCGTATATCTACATACAGTAAAATTTTGTATCACACCTATATTGTAGTTTAGTGTGTGAAGATAAACCAACACATTAACAAGAGTTTCATTTATATAAACACAGTAGTACTGTACTGTTACCACTAATACAATAAGCAACATGCCATAAGTTTGTTTCAGTTCGTTGTCCATTATATATGTTAGTTGATGGAGTACTCTTTGATTACTTTATTAATGTTAAGTTGTTTACTTTAGTTCTGGAAACTGAAGATATTAAACACATTATTATTAAATTTGGTAGAAGTGAGAGAAGACCAAATTGGCAGTACAAGCTTGGAAATAAAATATTAAATAAAGCAGAGAAAGAGAGATTTAGGGGTAACGATAAATAAGAAATTGACACCAGATGATCATATAAATGAAAAAGTGAGAAATATGTATACATTGTTAGCAAACTTGAGTGGCCTTCACTTATATAGATGAAGAAATGGTCAAGAAAATAATTACATCCTTTATAAGGCCTACCTTGGAATATGCTGCAGTAGTATGGAATAGTAAGGATAATAGGATATAGAAAACTTGTGTCAACAGGGAATACCTACAATTAGAGGTCACAGTAAGAAATTAATTAAAAGAAGAGGAAACAAAGATGTACAGAAATACAAATAGGTAAGAACATAAAAGTAGACACGAGTAATTTATTTCCTTGAACTCTAAAGTAGTGTTAAATACAGAGGCGAGTGAAAAAAAGTGAGCAAATCTGAATGAATCAAAAGTCTGTAACCTCTCACCCATAGTGTAAAAAGTCAGCATGAACAGTTCTTCCTACAAAAATACAGCTACTATACAGAAGCATAACAAGGCCGTGAGGATACATATATGTCACGGTGAATTAAGATTTTTATTATTATTATAATTAATTAATTATATAAGTAATGTAACTTACCTTACCCGGCTTATTTGTGGACTTCGTTGTAATGAAGGTGTATGAAACGACCAATTACAACTACTTTACTGTATTTATTAAAGTCAGTCGTGCACCAACATAAACAATTAATAAATTAATAACACACACATACATTTCCGCACCAGAATAACTAACTAGCTAACATAGTGATAATCAATAAATACGGCACTAGTAAATTCATCCACACTTCACTCACTCTTGTATGTGTCAATGACTATCGCCAGGTACGTATTCACACTTGCCAATCAGTGAAAAACTCTCTACATTTACGTTAACTTTCAATTCTTAGAGAGAAACTCCGCAACAAGAATGAACATTCCTGGTGATTCCTTCTTAGTACAATTTGTACACATTTAAACAAAGATATTAGTGTGGTGTATGTATTACATTGTATAATTGTTACATGGTATGTAAGAAAATGCAATAAATATTCTGAAAGGCAATATATATATAATATTCTGGAAGGCAATTTATATATTAGTTAATTATCCAAGCCTCAGACTAGGGAGCCCCTCTGAATCCGAGTCTTGGATAAAGTTTACACAAAAAATGCAGGTAAATATTGAATGAATTACCGTTATTGCGTACGTTTTTTCTACCTTCATTACCCACTTATTTAGACCATTCTAAGACTATTTTCTTCTATGGCATTTTCTACGCAAATGCCCCATTTCCAATATTCAAATGGGGCATTTTGAAATTAGCCTGACCTTACCTGACCTGACCTAACCTAACCTAACCTAGACTGCATCAGACTACCGGGACCTAACCTGGGCAAACTACCGGGAAATAATCGTGATAAAGTACAATAAATGACAGGGCTAAAATACTGGGACCCAGCCGGATCTGGCAACACTGCTACAAAACGGTAATTCTTTCAATAAATACCAAAATGCAATACATATTTCTGGAAGGCAATTTAAATGGTAAAGTTATATACAGTCGTAGTAAAAAATACTCATCCAATATTAGCTTACAGTTTTCTTCATTTTCTTTTCTGCCTGTCTGCAGTGTATCAGTTTTGATTCATTCAATCTATTATTTAACAATTTTATCATGAAGTAAACTCTACAACGAATAAAGAACCTCGCGACTTCAATAGGGAAGAATGGTGGCAAATTAGATGCTTTTAAAATGATCTCACTACTAATGAAGTGGGCAATGAAGGTAGAAACACCGTACGCAAGAACGGTAATTCTTTGACCGGGACATGAAACGGTCCTGGCAGGTAGGAAGCTCCTATTGTTTTTCTTCAACTGCTTCCTGTGCAGGTGAACATGTTTCCTCTTCGTGAGGCCTCATTAGTCATCATCTCTTATGCCCTTCCTGCTTGTGTTGCGTTACGAAAACAGTAGGTAGAAGCCGTACACTGGTAATAGTGGTAAAGGCGAGGAAAGACACACCATTCTCTTTGTTGCAGTTTCAGGGATGACTGCTGTTTTTGCTCCCTTTCAGTTTTTTAATCGTACCTCCTTTCCTTATATTACCATCGTGTTTATTGTCCCACCTTTCTGTCACTTTCTCCCTCGTCCTCCAGGGTATTCCAGGCCTAGGGCTGTCTTTCATCCTCAAAATACATCCTCTTGCAGAATTATTGGCTAAATAATTTCTTTTGTACTGTGTTCTAAATATCAATGGGTTTACTCTTGTTACTAATGAATAACATTTTCAATACAAACTGTGTACACTGTCATATTTAATGTATACGTAAACTGTTAATGATTTCAAAATAGAGTTAAATGAATCTAAGATGGTCATAAGGTACTTTGGGTTAGCCTAAAATCCAGGTGAAATGTGAACTTTACAAAGTGACATTGATAGGGGCTAAGAAAATCGGGAAATATAGGTCTATTGAGAATGATATTTTAAGACATAGGGCCGGTTAAATAAATTTTTAGGTACAGTAGGTGAAAGGGTCTGAAGTGGTCAACTATTAACAAGTTATTTTACCATTATGAATGTATTATTAAGGATGAAAATTGTGTACTTATTCACAATTTTGTATTATTCAGCCTCGGTCTGAAACGACCTTGGTAGCAGAGCTATCACTAGCTGTGCTATCTAATCTACATTGGTGACGGAACTATAATCTTAATTTTTCAAGGCTGGATATGCCTATTGTATCTTATCAAGTGAAAGAAACACACCTCCGGGCAGTTAATTGTTTATATTGCACCACGTTAACTGTTGTCTGAATATTGCACCACGTTACTGTTGTCTGATTATTGCACCACGTTACTGTTGCTAGGAAAGTTGCGCCACGCTGGCCAAAGCACGGCCTTTATATTGATGTTCTCGCTACCCTCGGTGTTAGTGAGGTGTGTGGGTGGCCGTAAGGAGTGTGTTACAGACTCATTGTAATACAAGGCTGGAGTCCCTCGAGTCTGATAAAGTTGAGATAGCTTTCATGAAAATGGATCCGCAAGACTTGGAATGTAGTTCACCGTCCTCCACCTACTGTTCTGAAGGCCACCAAACAACCACAAATACCAGCACAGACCCTGACACGAACAATGTTTGCTCTTTTTATACGGCAGGAAAGTGTAGATTTGGAGAAAATTGTCACAATCTACATCCTCCAGGTGTACGAGTAACTGAAGTTGTGCTCGCTAGTAAGAAAACCCACAGTAAACCAGTGAAGTGTAAATATATACCGGAAGAAACTCAAACGGTAGAAAAGAAACCTCCATTGAAGACAGCTGGAGACGTGAGGAAACGAATCCAATGGGACCCAGACCTTCCACAAGAATACTTTACGGTGGGTTATCTTGACCGCTTCAGTGGTGTCATTGAGAAACCCTTTACACATTTTTCTTGGGAACACATTGCCACAGTTGACCTCGACCAGTTAGCCATCCCTCAGCATCGCATCCAGTTCTTCAAATACAAGGGCGTGAAGGTGTGGGACAAAACAGAGCGTCTTGACCATGTATTCGGCAGTGCAGGCAATGTCACCACCATCCATGAGGTCATTGAGGAAGTTGAGGCCAAGTTGGCAATGGAGACACAAACCTTCGATCCTGATGAAGAATCTGATGACGACAACATGGTACTGACGGGAGGATTGGTCGACCCTGGGGGAATGATGGCCACCGCTTGTCAAAAAGCAAAAGAGGAGCAGCTACGAGCAACACACTTTTTCTGTGTACGAGTGAATAGTGAGGAAGTGAGACAGGCCGTCGCGACAGTTCAAGAGAAAGTGGTGCAGGAGGAGCCTGTGTTGCGTAGCTGTGCCATGCCTGGGGAAATCCTTCATATCACACTGGCCATGGTAAACTTCGCCACTCCTGATGCACTGCTGGAAGGAATGAACTTGCTTCAGAAAGTACAGGGCACCATAAAAGAGCTCCTGACGACCATTGGAAACCCAGACAATGACGACCAGAAAGAGAAGACAATCCACGCCCAAGGTCTATCTACATTCGGTGCCCGGGTGTTGTACTCGACACTCCAGGTTCCCACTGCATTTACAACAGCGTGTCACCTCCTCCACCAAGGCGTACGGACCATCGAGGGAGCCGTCGTCACCAACCACTTCGACTTCGTGCCCCACATGACGCTGCTCAAGATCAACAGAACCATTGCTCGGGAAAGGCGGTCAAAGTACATGAACTCCAGCCTATACAGTGATTACATTGACTGTGATTTTGGTACTATTGACTTTAACAACCTCCATTTGTGTGCTATTAATGACATACGCGAACCTGACGGATTCTATGTCACGTGTAAGAGCGTTGAATTCTAAATGTATAGTTCTTGTGCATTCTTCTCCCTGTATGTATAAAATGATATTAATTGAGACAATATAAACGCTTAAGAAAAAACTGCCAACTGAGTATTTATTGAAGTAACTTATATTTTTCTTTGTGGTCAGTCTCTGTGGGGTGCATAGCCTGCTTTAGTTTGTTCAATACTTTAATAATTTTGGCGCCCCTTCGGACCCGAGCCGTTTTCCTTCGGTTTACTGTCCTTCCTATAGAATAGATGTCTTCTCCCTTGTGACTAAAAAGTGTATCTGGCCTAACACGGTCCTTTTTTTTCTTTTTTTCATTATGATCATTAGTTGGTCAATGCATATCACTTGTTTCTTCATTAGCTTTAGACGACAATTTTTCAAACTTATATCCCGGTATCCCATCTTCTGAGAGAAGCATGCCTCAAGTCCAAAGGTAAATAATTACCCAAAACAGAGGTTCGAGTATTTAAAGTGTCACAACAAAACATGTAGCCTATGTCCAAAGATTTATGTGCTGTTGTACTTTAAGTGAGGAAGATGCCGGCCAGTCACTGACTGCTAATAAAACTTGTCGTTTATAAGTGAAAGTTGTGAAGGTGACTGCCTTTCTTTTCTGCGGGTTGTCATACCAGTCAATAAAAAATATCACAGTAGGAGAGAAAGGTGAAGTAAGCAATGAATATTGTTGATGGAAAAATAATTTGTTTGAAAAAGTATTCAAAATTCTTAAATAAAATGTTAATTTTTTGGCACATTATGTTGTATTTATATCACCAATGGTATATAATAATGAACCTTATATCTTGTATGATACATATGTTCTTTGCCCTATTGCTTTTTGCAACAATGGTTCCATAAGGGGGTATTGCCTGCAAAGATGTAGGCAATACTTAAAGGGAGTTGTCGCATCTTCGGACCCAAGTCAATCCCTTTACTCTGTCCAACTGTCCCTCCTTTCTATCTTCTTCCTCCGCTCTTGCTTTCCCTCCTCTCTATCTCCTCCTGCCATGTGGTACTATACTCGCATTACACAATCCCTTGCCCACCTGAGTCGAAGCCCGAGATCTGGAGCAGGCAGTTTCTAGACGACAGCATATTATGAATCCCAGACGCAATAGTCTTGAATATCCTTAAGGCCTCCATAGACTATTATTCATGCCTGTGCAAACTAGATGACTGGCAATCATTTAAATTTGCCACACACTAGCAAGAATACTGAGCAGTCACCACACATATTAGGGTCCATTCCACAGTGGTTGGTATTGGTTGGTAAGCACGCACACGAAAATATGTTAGCCGTGTAAATGACTTGTGGGTGAATTAGTTAATGAATCTGGTGAGTAAACTATACAGTGATCATCATTATCTAAATGTTGGCTAGATTTTGTGAATGTGGATACTCAGCTTATGGAAAATGATGAAGCCTTACAGGTGTGGTTGGTTGGGAAGCTAACAAACTAATACCACTGTTGAATTAACCCATTATCATGCATCGCTGTACAGGGGTGGGTGTGATTGACGAAAAGCTTGTTGGATATGATTCAGTCTTTTGTGCAAACCATCAATCACACCCCACACACCACGGTTATGCCTGAGCAACCACCCAGTTTGTGCAGGCATGATTGATAGTCTATGGAGGCCTTTATAAATCTCCCTGGCTGGTTCATTTCAACCTCTATCTCATCAGTGGCGAATACAGTATGAAGCTTTAAGTATCCTGTGATCATGTATGAGAATTGGAGGCCTCTGATTCCTCCTGACCATGCCACAAAACAAGCTCCTTCCATATAGGTGGTGTTCGTGGCAATATTTGTAGGACGCATTTACCTTCAATTTTCTGACTACATCCCTATTTTCCTTCGTGCCTGCTATTCCCCTTCTCCCTTGTTGTTATGCAGAGTTACCAACCTGACGTAAGGAAAATGTGTCACTTGTTCCGGGCCTACAGTGTAATATTAGGCTATCTTTAGTGTGTTAATTCCTGGTGAGCACAAACTTGAGTGCATCCCTTAATTAAGTAGGCTACAAGCTGTAGGCCTACAGTTGCCCTCAATTTTGATCAAGAGAGAGAAACTTATTTTAGTAGAAGTTTATTTTTACCGGTCAGTTTTGGCAATATGCATGTTACACTTGTCAATGTAAAGTTATATACAGCATGTATGTGAAAAATACATGATCATATAATTTTATATGAAGATCTTTGTGGGAAGAGTGGGGTGTGAATGGAAGAATGGGAAATAAGTTTATAGACAAAACAGCCGTATGTGTGTTTTTTTTTTTTTTTATTAATTACTAGAAACGCTTCTTCTAGTAATATTGACTACTACGTGACATCTTAGTTTCTGGGAGTTTTAAAAACAAAAAACATAGGTTAAAAAACCCAAGAGTGGCATCACTGCAGTTTATTATTTACTGGAGAAAAGGGAAGTTTCTCCAGCAAGTGACTGTTGGCAAGTTTTAAGGAGATGGGAAAAGTATAGGCCCAGGGTTAGTTGTTGGTGATCAAACATTAATAATTGTCATCATATTATCAGTGCCCCATATCCCTTTTCTCCAGGAGTGGGAGTTCATACATCATTATATTTAATTAGTGGGAAACATTAAACAAGTGGGGTTTTTTCCCAGGCTAGAATATGCACAGGGCCCTTAGAATGTGCGTGGACGAGGTGCGCACAGGTCAGTGATGTTGGAGCGAACTCAGCAAAGAGAGGTTAGCCGGCCATTTTGCCTTCTGCTGAATCCGCTCTCCACCATGCTGACACCTCCCACGCTGGCCTTCTGCTGATCCACGAGTCAACAACCTTGCCTGCTCTTCTCCTGCCTTCGCTAGTGCATAAGGTGAAAACGTGTGTGTGTACTTACTTAGTCTTGTGTTTCCCGATGCAGTTCTAGGTGTGTGGTGGGGATGGGGATTTGGGGCCATATTCATGAACGTTTGTTGTGCATACGATGGTGTGGTACCGGTACAATGGCTCCATAGACAAACAA
This sequence comes from Petrolisthes cinctipes, assembly GCA_033782935.1. Taxonomy (NCBI): domain Eukaryota; kingdom Metazoa; phylum Arthropoda; class Malacostraca; order Decapoda; family Porcellanidae; genus Petrolisthes; species Petrolisthes cinctipes. The sequence continues at coordinate 79,659 of JAWQEG010004201.1, forward strand.
TAGAGCCGTCTTACCGGTATCACACCATCGTGTACACCACGGATGTTCTTGAATACGGCTCTTGTTGATATTGGGTTGGAATAGTGATGTGGTCCTAAGGTGAAAACGTGTGTAAGTACTTTGTTGTGCGTTTCCCGATGCAGTTTAGATCTAGGTGTGTGGTAGGGTCGAGGGATGTGATGTTGGGTTAGAATAGTAGTGATGGGGTAAGATATGGTGGGAAGTATCTACTCCATTACCTCGTTAATTTATTACCAGCGTTGTCAATCTGTGTATCGTACAAGGTGTGAACCTCCAGTGTCGTTCACTCTAGTATCCGAAACACTTACCAGTATGAGTCAGTATGAGGTAGAATGAGGGGTGGTGGGGGCTTGGATGTGGCATGGTGTTTTATGGAGGCAGGGTAGGGCGGGGACTGTAAGCAGTAATGCAGTCGTCTTTTTGGCCAGGTCCTAATTTTACGAATGTTCAATATACCTGTAGGTCAACGATAATTGATGTGTTATTTTCAAGGGACATGGTGACCTTTTCAAACTCCACATTCAGTATGATATACTTTTGTGCAGTAACTATCATTAACGTTATGATACAGAACATGATTAAAGTCACGATGCGCTGCTGATCGCTGGCTTATACTAAACATTCAGAGACATCTAGCTGAGGCTAGCCTCACCAACCAGCATGTCTATTATAGTCTGATTACATAGTATATTGATAACAAACGATGACAAAGTTCTTTCATAACCACCACAATGTTGTGGTCTACCAATATCATGTTTGTTATGTAACAGTTATATATAGTTGACGTAAAATTTAGTACAGCATTACTGCTTACAATCCCCTCGCTAACTTGCCTCCGTAAAACACCACACCACTCCCAAGCCTACACCCCTCCATTACCCTCCCCCCACTAGCACAGTCATGTGTCTCGTATATGAGTCGAAACTGGCGGTTCACACCTTGTGGGATACAAACATTGACAACGCTGGAGTGATGAACGTGGCAGTTAAAGAGACTGTAGGGCTACCTGCCATTTAGTAGTCTGTTCTCCACCCTGCTCACACCTCCCTCTCGGGTTGTGGTTTGGTCCGGGCTCAAGTTTTAATTAATTCGTCACCAGCAGTCCACAGCTGCATTGCCTGCCCTCCTCCTGTCATCGCCACTGCATCTTCTGGAATATTTTTACAAGTTGCCACAACGCGATTTTAAAATTTTTACTATTACCAGTGTTTATATTTCAGTATTACAAACAACTTTTCTATATACCATTTGCTTAGCAAATGCGTTATAACACTAATTACCTCTTATAAGTGTAGTGAGTGTCGTATTTTTCAGAGTCTAAAAAGTTCGTAAAATCGTGTCGTATTTTTCAGAGTCCAAAAATTTCGTAACATTGGCTTTTTCACACATTTCTTATTACAATAAGCTCTATTTCATCTTGTACTACAATATTTCTTAGTAGCATTTCCGTTATAAATGCGTTATAAGGCCACTCTCACGATTTTTAACCAATGTGTTTGCAAGTTAAAACAAATATGGCTGCAATTGGGCATTGAATTCAAAACATAGGTCAGCTGATCTATGAGCCCCACAGTGCGACCTGGTGGCACATTTTTTAACTTCCAGCCAAATCTAACCAATCAGTTTTTCACACAATTCTATCATCTCCTTATTGACCAATCATAGACCTACAACACGTGACTACGTCACTGAAACTTCAGTCTCTCCATTTATCTTGCCAGTACAATATTACTGTCTGTCTGTGGAGGAGGTATATCCTTGGCTCACCTGGTTAACTCACCTGGCTGCTTGGTTTTACGAAAATTTACTGGAGAAACACAGAAATTATACAAAAAAACACTTGTGCCTCTTATTGAAAAATAAATTAGTCCATGATCAGTTATATTAACTGGTTTAAAGTGCTTTGAATATAAGGTCATCCAGTCCACCTACCACCAATACAACTTGCCAGAATACAGCACTACCACCTACTCTTCAACTCCACAAGAACCAGTACCTTCCACATAATTTGCTTCCAATTAAGGTAAAATGGTGTATGAAACAAGGGGTCTGATTTGGTCTTCCTAATTCTTTAACAAATTGATGTTATGGTTAAGACCGAAGGATGCCAAGGTTAGGTCCCGAAGGATGCCATGATTTGGTCTCGAAGAATGCCAAGGTTAGGTCCCGAAGGATACCAAGGTTAGGTCCCGAAGGATACCAAGGTTAGGTCCCGAAGGATACCAAGGTTAGGTCCCGAAGTATGCCATGGTTAGGTTCCGAAGTATGCCATGGTTAGGTACCGAAGGATGACAGGGTTAGGTTCCGAAGGATGCCCCCTTCTAGGTTAGGTTAGGTCAGGTCAGGTAAGGTCTTTTTAATTCTGTAATATCTCGATGCTATGGTTAAGACCGAAGGATGCCCGATCCAGGTTGGGTCAGAAAAAAGTTGGCTCGGGTTTTTAATTTTTCAATATTTATGCTCGTTGAAAACTGGAAACCCCGAGCCAAGTTTGGCAAAACTTGGCTCGGGGTTTCCACTTTTTGACATTTATAGCATGTCATGAGTGCAATCTAGAAAAGCAAATATACCATATTATGAGTTTTCCCCCCACCCAAAACCCCCGATTTCCCAGGCTCTCCCCCAAGATTGTTGGATGTGGGGGAGGGGGGCTATCTCCAAAACGAAGCATTTCCTTAAGAAACGAAGGTCAACATCACTCAAATCACACTAAAACCTTCTAGGAATTATATATTTTTTCTATGAAATCCTGTTGTGGCAACTTGTAAAAATTTACCCATCTTCTAATAGATTAGAACCGTAGTGTGTGTTTGTGGAGAGACAGGGTGGTGATTTGATTTGAAGAAATATTACATGAGTATTGGTAATTATTGGGCCAATATGTGGTGAAAAGATAAGGTTAGGTTGTGGTGAGAAGGCGTGGAGGTGGGGCAGGGCAGGGAGTGGCAAGGAAATATATGATGGTGGGTAAGGAAATGATACTTACCTTGGAGGTAATTGGTTAAGTTGTGTGGAGGGGTGTTGTGTTTTTTGATGATGGGATAGGGATGTGGTGGGGTGACTTGGGTGTCAGATGTTAATGGGTGAGTGGGTGATGATTTGGAAGTGTAATGGGTGAGTGGGTAAATTTTGCATGGATTGGTTGTAGGCTATTAGTGGGTGAGTGATCTTATGATTGCATTATTGGGTGGGTTATTAATGTTGATGGTTGGTTGAGTGGGGGATATAATTATAATGGTATTAATGGGTAGATAAGGTGTGTGGGTGGGTTATATATGATGGTATTAATGGGTGAATCAAATATTGTATTGGTGAGTGATATTTGATGACATTTTTGGATGGAATGGTATTGTTGCATTAGTGGATGGGTGATATTATGTTTAGTGTTGTAGTGGTGTTATGATTTAAGTGGGTCGGTGATATTTTGTTGATGGTGACGGTATGGTGGTATAAGCGAATGGGTGTTCAGGTGGGTGATAAATTATGGTGGTGGTGGTGGGTGATGTTATGGTATTGAGGGTGAATGACTGGATGTTGTAGAGGTGGGTGGGTGATGGTAGTGTGGAAAAAGTGGATGAGTGATTTCTTGTAGTGGGACTGTACTATTACATCTGAAAGTTTTATGCCGTTCCTGAAAACCTTGTGATGGAGTAGGTGTTAAGGCCCTGCTGGGTTACCATTGGAGTCAGAGTACAGCCGATGACACCGCACCTCCTCAAGCTATGGTAACAAGTGTACAGACTTTAGATTATTTGCTCAACTTTAACATGGAATATCCAAGCTAGTTAATGTTATATCCCGAGTCAGTTTATAGAAAAGCACAGTAGGTACAGATATAATTATAAATAAATAATTCTACTTAAAAATTGATTCTATGTTTAATTTGTACATCTGCATAGTACTGTATCTCTTCCTCCACCTTCTTCTTCTCATTTGCTTCTATCTTTTTCATATTCTTCTTGCTCTTCTTCATCTTTTTGTTCATCTTATAATTCTTCCTCTCTTCCTCCTAATTCTTTTTGTTCATCTTCTAATTTTGAAATATTAAGAATTAAATATATTGGGCGGTGCATTACCCTGGCTGTTGTGACACCAGATGCTTAATTATTACCTTAACTAACATATAATTATAAGCAATTGTCTTTAAATTACTGTAATATATTTTTCCATATGCAGCTACCCACCACCACGGCCACCACTGCCACTACAACTACCACCACCTCTGCCGCCACCACCGTCACTATTACCACCACCTATACCAATATCATCACCACCACCTCCTCACTGCCAATGAAGATAAGTAAAATACCATAACTTTCTGTGTCATGTTATCATAGGTGCTTTTATTTTCCTATTGTCTGTATAGGCTTAGTTATGGAGTAATAAGTCAGTCATGTAGAAGGGGTATAACATAGCATTATACTTTTCTCCATCAGTATTAAGTTGCTAAATTTTGGGTGAAGGTAAATTTCATAGTCATTGTGATGGGTGTTAACTGTTGGGTGAGGTGGTGATTATAAAAGTGGTGGTGGGATAGATGGCAATAGTGGTAAATGTCAGACATGGAGCAATTACTTGTAAAATGTATTCGATTATGATTACGTTTACATGCAATTTTAACAATTATGATTAAAAAAAAAAAAAAAAAAATGTAATCGATTATGATTACAAGATAATGTAATCGTGATTACAATCATGATTACAGGAAGAGGAATATGCATGGGTAATAACCAACTTAGTTACACAAAATTCAGTATTCTGTATTTCAACTTCATACAGCCAAGTAATACTGTACTTCTTTTTGTTGAAAAACATAAATTTTCAAAACCTTTAATTGCTTGATTTAGACAAAAATGTATCCATTAATTGTATATACCTATGCTGTAGCCTGCAATATATCAATATTACCGGTATGTAAAAAATTTTATGGGTAAACCTTGAACTTGATTATAATCATTTGCACAACTTCAGTAAATGAATTAATTTAGTTAAGCAAATTTCCTGTACCGTATGTGGAAACGCAGTATTTTATTCTCAAGACATGGAAATTAATGCTTGAGGTTTTTGTTGTACTTGATGAAAACTACAGTAATCTCTGGAAGGTCTTATCACTAAGCTGGCACCTGTCTGGCCTGAAGATTCGGCCAGCAACACTGAATACCTTCTCAACAGGTGCTGATGTTGCTGGCACAACTAGGTAGTTCATTGCAAGCTTAGTTAGCATAGGCATAGAGACTTTATTTTGTTTCCAGTATCTAAGTCTCTAAGAGGATCTGTATCTTCTGGAAGACATGGGTCAGCCAAGTAGGTTGAAACCTCCATCTAGCTTGTGTAACGTGTTGTTTTGGGAGCAGCAGCTGCTGCAGTCATGTATCTGAACAGTCTACTTTGCTTGACTCTTGAAAGAGCTCACTTAATAAGTAAATTCTTTAAAACAGATTCTTGACATATTTATCAGGATAATCTGGCATCATACTCCTGGTGGTTGATCCGATACGGCCGACAGACCCGACACATTCAGTTTGTGTGAAATTTATATACAGAAATAAATAGAAAGATATATAGGCCTAGCATAACCCTAGATAGTTAGATAGAGAGAACAATGGATAGATGGATGGATAGAGTGAGAGGGTCTTGATTATTGATTAACCTTGTTGATATGGATACATTGCCTATACTAAACAGTAGACTGATTAATGTAATCACTAAAGTATTTGTGAATACGATTACATTACATGCTCTCTGAAGTATCCTGTGTTTTTCGGTTGTTCATGAGAATCGAAGGTTCTTCTTTTATCACCACCAGATTAAAATAGGTTTCCTTCAGTTAAAACCTTTCCTTCCATTTAAATCTGTTCTTTCTACTGGGGTCTCGAATCATGTTAGGGTTCCAGGCAATAAGCATGCAGACACTCTGATGCATTCAGTTGCCACCTCTGGGCATAGTGCATGCAGTAATGATGCTTGTGCTAACTAATTCACTCTTATTGGGCTCATCCTTCCCCCAACGGTGGCAGGCCGAATGGTCATGTGTCACAAATAATAATCTTTGTTCTAACCAATAGAACAAACTTTTGTGACCCCCTGACAATACCATGGGCAATGCAAAAGGCAATAGGAAACTTAGCCCGCCTTTACTAGGGCCACCATCCTTTTGTTCTATCCATGGTGTAGCATCTATCAGTAGTTTTTCCCAGGTTCATGGCAATTGATGGCTGGCCTTCCTGATCCTTTACCCTCTTGGTCGTCCTCACTCCTCCTGCCCTTCTCGGATCCCCTATGTTTTCGCTTTCTTTGTCTTGTGAGGATCTTATCACCCACCTGAATTTTTACCCATATTTGGAGTTATTTTGCAGGTCAGTCCATCCTATTTATCTGGTTAACACTTCCAATTTCGATGTCTGTTGATTTATTTAACGCTCCCCAAATGTGTTCACCTGTAACTGTGTTCACACTGTGCTGTACACCTTGTGTTGCATAATTATCTCATTAAAATGTATGTTTCCAGCTTTGGAATGGTGTCACCTTAATATTATACGTATTGTTAAAATGAATGAAAAAGCGATTAATAGGAAAATAATGGTGTTGTAGTGTTGCAGGAAGAAGTGTCTCCCAATGGTGATGGTTGCTTTAGTTCCTCAAGTGATAAAAAGGTGTTATTGTGTTAAGTTAATAAAATGAAGTGGAAATCAGAAATAAAAATGATAAAATTGCAGCCGTACATAAGTCTCAAACAAGTTATTGTAATTTTAAAAAGTAATATACCGTACAGAAAGTAATTGAAGCTAGAGAATATTTTTGCATTATGAAGTCATTTAAATTGGAGCAGTTGGTTATATCTCAAAGGCATATATAGTGAAGGTAATGGCCACTTAGAATAATTGTTTGGTAGAGCTGAGTTTTGCTTGAATATGTAAGAGGTTGTGAAAGGTGTCATGCAAAGGATTGAAGTAAAAGTATATTTTTGGGAAAAAAGAAACATCATAAAATTAAAGCAATAGTGGAAAACAGAAGTTATAATAGATTTTTGTTTTTGTTTCAGATGCTGGAGTGTCTGAGTGGACTATTGTGGCAAATCATACAAACTGGTGAAATAATTGCTGCTACTGTGAGTAATGGCAGTTTCATGATGCATATCATTGTATGGAGGAGGCTGAAAACATCAGCAGAACAGGGCAGAACTTTAGTGTGGATGCTGGACTGGTGATAAGGGTAGGTTGGTACAACCATTTTGAGTAGAGTCCAGCTTTGATGATGATATTTTGGCACACCTACACCTAGAGTAGTCAGACATACCCTCAAAGACATAACTTCTTCTATTTACATAATACAAATGTCCCACACTTTTTTTAAATCAAAATTTATGATTAATAATTAAAATATTTACTGCCCCCTTTTGGCTGGGCCTAAAAGTTCCTCTAGGCCTGGACTCTTTGGTAATGACACCTTGAGATGACCTGGACCATTCTCTTACTCTCCATCCATCTCTGCAACATTCGTTGCATTTCCACTAAGTTCCCATTTGTTGAGCACCTCTTCCCTTTCAAATCTCACCTAATCTTCCCTTCCTCACAGATGACAGCAACCCTGCCTGTATCCTCAGTTTTGTGGCAAAGGCAGATGTTGCTTCAATGTTCACCACAGCCCTTTGATTTAATATCCCTCCACTGATCCACAAGCCTTGGAGATCAGAATATTTTGAACTTATTTGAAACATTCTCTCAATTAGACTGCTCCAATCATTATCATATTTCTGTGTCCTGTCCTATCACATCTGTTTTGACTAGTTGATTCATGTCATTTATGGCAAGAGCAAGTGCAAATATCCTTTCCATCCCTTACTCTTCCCATTCTTTCTTGACTAAAAAAACTTTACTTTTCCACAGGCCTGATGTTTTGAGGCAGACTCAAACGTTTTTTGCCTCTTACTCTTCTCTCCCATCTCAGAGACATGAGGTATACTACTGGTGGCCCCAACAGTGTCCAACTTCCTGATGGCAACATTATGATGTGCAGTTGTGGCACATAGTCCTTGATCAGGGTGTAGGATTGTGCCATGACTGTACCTTATGTTGAAATAATTTCTTTCAAATATTTGTATTTTCAGGAGATGGAACAATAAAAAGGATAACATTATTATTCAATATTTTATTGTCTTTAAACAATGTTTTTCTCCAGGATCATGGTAGCACCAAATTGATGAGTATACTCGAGTTGCCATCTCTTAAAATTGTTTTGCCATTTTTCGAGACATGCTCTTCACTCTCGCCTTACATACTTTAGAAACAATCCCTGGACAATATTTTATGGCTTTGACTGAACACCATCTTACTATGCCCCCTCAGGACTGTAGTAGACTCATAGCTGGTGATGGTGGCATTTTCTTGACATGGCCAGGATAACAGCTGAACCCATCAGTCAGTCTCTTTATCCACTGCCTCCCCCATGCAGCAAGTCATATTGATTGGCGTGGACTATCGCCGCCAGGGAGTGTTATACCTATGGACAGAAAAATGCTCGTTAGTGTGTATTAAAATGTAGAAGTACAGTGCTTGCATTCCTACTTAAACAGAAATCTACTCGTGTGTGAAATCTTTTATGATTGACAGTTTACTGTAGCTTCCTAAATTATTTTAGTTTATTCAAAATAGTTAAATGGATTAGACATGGGATGGAGCTGCAAAATTTTTACAAACAGTTTGAAGGAGTCTAAGGAGAGACTAATTATTAATTTTACTGGCCAGTCCGGCATAAGTTGTTACCAAAAACTCGGTGCAATACACAGGGTAGGTGAGCGTGGAATCCAGCCAAATAATTGAAATGCCCATATATGCAGATTAACAAGTTATCATCTATAAAACCCTTTTAACACGCCCAGCGTGGACTCTGGAAGTGCACCATCTGGTAAGCCGGCAGAGTGTGTGGACCCATGACATCACCCAAGAGAACAAGAGTATAGGGCAAAATACAGGCTCGAGCAGTCATGACTGCCAACCAAAGGACCCAGGTACGAGGACTGAACAAAGAACCAATTAAAATAAACATTACGATTGATGATTCTTTATTGACGTTTCGCTACTGCTTTAAGTACGGTTGGCCACAGGAATTCTTACACAGGCTTGCCTATATGAAAAGAAATCATTACTGGAAGTACTGAAATAATGTCTACCAAGTGACTGTGATTAGTAACAAACCTAATAATAATGTTAGTCTTATATATTGTAAACCCTCGAAACAACCGCATGCGGTGGAAAAAAGTGGGATTGGTTAGACTGATGTAAGTTATTAATAGGCTCTCTCAATGGTGGTAGGATTGTACCCTTACTTGAAGCAGTGGCGATACATCGTCAATTAAAGCCTCCCCATACAATCTTCGGTATCCAGGAAGGAACCAATAACCACCAGAATTAGTTAATACTAATACATTATTTTCATATTACAATGGTATGCGTCATTGTATATCAATCACAATGTTAAAACTTCCTTCACACTGTATTTAAAAATATGCAACATCATTTGCACGGACACCACCGCATAGGAAAAGTTACTGATTTTATCTCGTCCGTGCACGGAAATGAATCGGTTTCCTTGAGCCACGTAGCCCGGCCAAACGGACTAGTATGAATCCTGCTGGTGTGAACCAGGCATAATGACAGGTGAGGAAGGTTACGACCAATCAACATGGCCGGGAGATAAGGGACAACGTGGTAGCAAGAATAGACTATATAGAATCTTCTGTGATCAGAGATGTGCAGTCTGTCAATGATGCACGTACCCAACCCTCGTTCAGTTACTCGAAGTTTCAGCTGGTAAAATCTGGAGTAGAAAGCAGGGGTATCTTACAGCAGATATTAGATCGACCAATCACTGTAAGATAACCCTGCTTACTACTCCAGATTTTACCAGCTAAAACTGCGAGTAACTGAGCGAGGGTGGGGTACGTGTGCATCATTGACAGACTGTACTTGTCACCATACCATCGTCACTCGATGGAAAAAGGTTGTAATGGTTACCTTGAGGAATATATATATATGATAGAATGATGTCCAGGAGCTTACTCTATACTACATTGTAAAGGAGCTTATAGATGGAAAGAAAGAAAGCTACAGGATAATATTATGTTATCTAGTATCAGCTGAAAACAGCTTGAAATGTACTCAATGGAGTAGCGTATGCCAATGACTACAGAGAGAACAAAAGAACATTAACAAGAGGAGGAGTAATGTAGTACTGTATGAGTCAAGCAGGATGCTAAGGAAAGGATGGAAGAGGAAAATCAAATATGCTTAGATCTGTTTGAAAACTCACTGAAGATTGACATTATGTAGCCTACACTCGCCAGCACATCCGCGTGGTGCAGGGACTCACACATATTCAGAGATGTACAGCCACAATCAAATATCCACCGACACTTTCCTTCCATCGTAGTAAATATCTTGGTAATAAAGAACACGTGTATGATTTTGCAGCACCTCATAAAAATAATTGAGGGGGTTGAGTTGACGTAAGGTGTTGTAAGATCATATTTTTATATGATACTGATTTATTTGCACGATGGAAGGAAGGTGTCGGTGGTTATTTGATTGTGGCTGTACCACCACTTATGATTATTTAGCTCTAAACAAACAATCCACGTGAGAGATTCAGTATCCTCCATACACTAGCACATGAAGTTAACTTGTTGCTTAAGGAACTGAATCACTTAAATCTCTTAAAACATGAGAGCCCCTGTACCACACGACAGTGCTGGCGACTGTACAACTGCAGAAAGTTATTAGGTTGGGTGATACAGCTTGGGAGGGAAGAAACAGACCCATCTTATACTGAGGATTGACGATTGATTGACTGATAATAGGCGCCGCAACAGCGAGGTTATAAGGCGCCCGAGGAAGAAAGTGATTGAGATGTGGGACAGTAAGCATAAGAGGTAACAAATTAAAAAAAGGGTCAGTTGGAGAAGTGAAAACCCCTTTCAGTCGCCTTTTACGACAAGCAGGGATATATGGGGAGGAATTCGTAGCCCCCTTCCCCAGGGGGTTGAAAGATGAGGGGGACCCCATTAAGAAGAGAATAGGAATATCACCAGATCAAACAAAGACCATGACCTCAAACTGAGGCAGGAGAGCTAGCTCACAGCAAACGGGGAAACAGGTCTATACCTAAAAAACGGGCAATTTTTCAAAGCAAGAGAGGCTAAAGGAAACGGCACTCACAGAATGCAAAGCAGTAAATGAAAATGAGACTACAACTCAAACATGGCATGCATATTGAGGGGCCAGAACTGTAACATTATTCTCCCGACAAAGAATAAATTATGTTTGTCACCTTTGATTCGTCCAGGTGTAATAGAAACCGTGGATTTGTGGTAAACTTTATCTTAATCATTTGGTTATGTAATTATTGATGAATTATGTTGAAAATTTTAAGCGAACTATCACAGTTCACAATGGTGAGCTTAGTGTGGCGAAGTTATATTAGTTATGTACCCAACTCGAAAACATTAATCAGTTATTTCATATCCCTATGTCCGTCTAACTCATATACTCAACTTATTCAATTCATCCTGTCATGTCTTCACTCACGTCGCTCATACATTCATCCCCAACCACCATCATTCCTTCCCGTCTCTCCCTCTCACCAGCGAATGCTTCGAATGAAACTTTCAGTGAATGGTCCGATAGTTCTATATCAGTCAGAAGTGGCATCACTCCACAACCTTCCCCCATCTCTCTCTCTCGTCAGGTAGAAACGACCCCATGGTGAGTGAGCTCGGGTCTCCATCCCATCAGCTCGCGACTGTACAACCATTTTGCCACAATGCACATTGATGAAAAGAAAGATACAACAGACCTGTCTGACCACAATCTTAAAACTGTAAACTTCAACATGGTGGGGGAAAGTAAACTGCTGTACACAAGCAAAGAAAAATAGGAAACTACAAATTATTATAATACAAACAAGGAATCACTATAGAAGTAGCCTACAATCTCCACTGCCGCGTTCATCACTCCAGCGTGTCAATTTGTGTACCACTCAAGATGTGAACCTTCAGTGTCGACTAATGTCCGAAACACATACCAGTATGAGTCAGTATGAGGTAGAATGAGGGGTGGTGGGGGCTTGGGTGTGGCGTGGTGTTTTATGGAGGCAGGGTAGGGCGGGGACTGTAAGCAGTAATGCAGTCGTCTTTTTGGCCAGGTCCTATTTCTATAAATGTTCAACATAGGTCAAAGACAATATAGAGTAACATCGTGGAGCTATTTCATGTTCTAATAAAGTTAATGATAGTTGTGGAATTTTGAGCACATCACCGTGTTGCTATAACATGCCACACAACGATTAGGCCTCAAGTAAAAATAGGCTTGTCCCTTCAAGTTAGTCATTGCAATATGGTAATTATTTTGTGACGATGACACAGGTTTGACAGTAACAACAACGTCCAACATTTGATGAACATTATGAACGGTGGTAGTGGAGTACTGACAGTTGTCATTAAGTAGTTTCTTGACAGTTCCGACCAAAGATAATTCAATATATATGTATTTATCATTACATAGTGAAACTTTCACAGGCTTTAGTGTTAACATTACTTTGTGATCATAGATGGATTGGGTGAGGAAAGGAAACAAATCATATTTGAGGTGTTGCATGCTTCAGTTGAGCTTCAAGGTATACGTATAAGTTATTATTCTTACATTTCACATTGATACAGATTGCCTTGCACCTTATACGTGATTTATAATACCCCATTTACACAAGACTTACGTAATTAAATTGAGTTTAGGTCATGACACTATGATGCTAATAAAAACCTAAATCTGTAAGTGAACCTGGCTTAGTGTCACAACAGACCAATTAATACGTGTGGAGAGAGAGAGACCTATAAGGCATTCACGACTAACTTTCAAAGTATTAATTTTATTGGCATCCTCGCTCAATCCGTCTATAACCGCTTAGTAATGTCAAAACACCACACAACTCCCAAGCCTACATCCCACCATTATCCTCCCCCCACTAGCACTGGCACGTGTTATAGATATAAGGGTCGAAACTGGCGGTTCACACCTTGGAGATAAATGCATTAAAAGGGAACAGCGTGAAAATAGTTAAAGAAATAGACATGCAATGACAAAGAACAAAAACTATCCACACTAAGCCCAAACGAGTACCAAAATCATTGCAGTAAAATAAGAAACATTGTAATATGAAGCGAAGAAAGGGACATAATATTATGAAAAATCTGCTTGAAAAGCAAGAAAGTTAAGGCCTTACAACATGGAGAGCTATAACCTATAGTCTAATGCAAATATGATGCTAGTTTGGTTGAGGTGGCTTAGGGATCTTCCCCACTCGACCGAGTTGTTGCCAAGTCTCCACCCCGTCCAGGTCAGGGTGTGGGCCCCGTGGCGATGACCACTGAATTTATTAAAAAAAAAAAAAAAAAAAAATCTGTTCGCTGGTATTCCCCCCCATTCTCTCTCTACATGAATTATTCGTTTTCTATTAAGAAAGGAAATTAACTATTCATGAATTTTGCTTCAACACACGGGGAGGGATAACCAACGCTGCTTGACCATGGGCAACGTCGCAGAGTATTACAATGTCATGTGTACTGGATTCACTTCCGTACATAAGTAACTGTTACTATCATAAATATCGGCACATTTACAACATTATATACAGTAGCATTGTTTTACCATATACTGTAGGCCTATAATGATTAGAAGGCTTTCAAATTCAAAATTACCTACGTGTTAAGTGACAATACTGCTCGGAGGGGACGTCCCATAGCCACATCACCCAAACTATTGTAGCTTTATATTTGCATCAGACTATAGTTTTTTTTAGTTCCCCCCTCAGAGAAAAACTTGACTTGTGCTTCCATACAAAAACACCAATAAAGCCAATGGAATATCCACACCACTACCGAAGAGGCTGAATTATGCCTAACCAGACTTAATTAAAAACAGAACGCCTGCGGACCAATCCACCTCAAACCTGCTGAGCTGTATGAAGCCTTAAAAGAAAGACTACATGCTCTAAACACATTGCTTTCAGAAAATAATCGACAACGAAAAGGAAATCAAAGAATGGGAGAATTCCGTAACAAGGCTATGATCCCTAAAAAACAAACCAACAGCATGGAACCTAAGACCTATATAGTTCTGACTGACATATTACATAAACTCATGACAATCTAACCTCTGAACAAGGAAACTCAGGCAGGGTTTACGAGGGGCCGTCATATTGAAGACAACCTATTCATAAAACAATCTTCATTCTCTGGCAATATTAACACAACTGCTACTACAATAACACCATTATTTGGTTAATTTTCTACTTCTCACCGATACAGTAGGTCTCAAATCACGCTGAACAATGCTTAAAGAAGCCGACTTTACATGCAAGTTAAAGACCCCATTCGTATAATCCTACTCTCAGAAACTATACGTATATTTACCACCACAAAAACAAAAGAACCTGTAAAATGTTAACCAAATATGACACGGAACACATACCACTTCGAAAAGAACCGGAGCAGAAGAGAGGTACTGAACACACGTGACGAGAGCAGAACGTAGAATGAAGGACGCGCGTTGAGTGCACAGTCCATCATCACCTCGGTCAAGGATTCTAGTACTGGGAGAAGGAAAGGCCACTCTTATGGGAGTTTTGGTCGTCTCGGTACAGCAGAGTCACCTAGCGGCGAATGGGAATCACTAACAGCTGGCTCCTTTACTTACACGAGCGCGGTGGTCGTTTTTATCATTTTTTTAGTTTGCTGAAGTTGATTTTGTGACTGAAATGGGAAGTACTGGATGCTCAATAATAAACTCTTCCACCAACTGTAAGTGGAATAAGGTCCTGTCAATATTCCGCTTTTTAAAAGATCCTGAAACGTGAGTTTTTACATAACTTAGTAAGCTACGGAGTACATACATATTTGACTGATTGTGATAGTTATACAGAATTAATTTTGGTGGTAATGACATTGATATTAATAACTGGTGTTAGATGATGATACCTTACCCTTTCTATAGTTATACAGTATTTATTTTAATTGGTGGCAATGGCGTTGATAAATTAACTGGTGTTAAATAATGATAGCCTACCTTATATGTTTTCTATTTTTTTAAGTAATTTACAGTGGTCTATATATTTATTTGATCCTGTTGCGATAGAGTATTGCATACTGTATATATTTTCCTTACCCAAAGACTGAAACTATGGCTTCAGGCTTGCAGACAGTAAGATATAAAGAAAGAAAGCAGGAAATAATTGATTCTCAAGCACATGTAAAGATAACTAACCGTCTTGTTCTCACGGCAAGTAAGAATATAGGAAGCAAAAATGCTCTCACATAGTGGTAGAGGGGGTATCAGTGTTGTACAGTACTTATAGCTCATTGCTTTATTGTTTTAAGAATAAACTATATGTATATCTTTTTTTTTTGGACTTTGTCATCAAAATATTGTTGAGAAACATAATTGTAGAAGTTATATGCAGGTAAGAATCATCGCGCATTGGAGTTACTGTACTGTACGTAATGGTAGCTAGGTAGGTATTTTTCAGCAATATATTTGGGTTTTGTCAAAGATATTATCGTAATTTATTATGTAATATCACCACAATGAATGTAATTTTTCATTTTATAGCCAAATATTTAGTATGAAAAGTCCTGTGCCTTACTGGAAAAGAAACTCCGACTTAAAAATTAATCACGATAACAGGAAACAGAGGGGAGCGGGAGTGTTGATTCCCGTTGGCCGCTAGAGGCGTCACCGTTCCAGCCAGCCAGAGTGACGACACGAATATAACATTGAGTGGTATATCCTTCTCCCTCCCAGTACTAGAATCCATGCCTCGTTTCCTTCTCCTACTCACCCCCCCTAACAGATGCCATGCAGGGTATATAAATGCCTCATAATTACGACATTATTTTCACATTATACAAAAGAAACATGAGTATAAATACATAACACTACTATTCTGCACGTACTTTAGACTTCAATATTTTACTGCAGTGAGTTTATTAGCTACGCATCGCAAGGACAATTAAAGTTATATAAAAAAATCAGCAATGGAAACTACTGTATTCGCCAAGGCTGCCGGCAAACTGATCATGGAACGTGGAGGTCGCAAACCTTATTATCCTTTTCACTTATAAACGTGTTAATTTTGCTCTGATAAAATGACCTGGATATCCCTAAGTCTGTTTTGCTTGTTCCTTCAAACTTGGTCAAGATTTTAAAGTGTTTATGAATGACGGAACTACATATCTCGCAGTCTGCTCCTCCAGTCAAATCCTCCAATCACCAATTCTCTGACACACAAGCAATACAAGCATGATTGATCATAGGAGTCCGTGTACGTTTGTCTAATTGCTGTTGGTAGCGTATTTCACAAAAAAATCTCCCACATATCTCTAGAGCAAAGAATATTAAATGATCTCGTCTCTAAACGTATAGGCATTTTGCGGAAATTAACTCTTGACTGGTAGTTGGCCATTTAGTATACCAGGCCAGGTGGACTCTCGACTCTCGTCCTCACGGGGAAGGCAGGATTTTGATGGGTGGATGTCAGGGGGTCGTGCATGCAGTAGGGTGTTGTTCTTAAGTTTTTTGATGGATTGGTGGGTGATTTGAGTATGGATGCGTTTCTGTAGATTGGTTTGGGGTGGGCAGGGTATAAGAGATGATAGTATTTGTGTATGGTATCGTGTACTGGATGTTGTTTTGATGTTCCTGGCATCTCTGGGTGTTTTGCCATGTAGTTTAGTGGGTGGCGTAGGTTTCTGGAGGCTGGAAGAAAAACAGGAAGCGTGCAACGTACGTAGTGTTACACGCTTCCTGTTTTTCTTCCGGCGTACTGAATATTACAATGCTGTAGTTATGGTACTACCACCAAACACAGTCCATCATCAGCTAAGTGAGCTAATCCTTACTTGGCTCCAGCCGCAGACTCCCTGGCCAGACACCACCGTGGACAACATTTACAGCGGTGATTGAAAAAAATCTGCCAGACATTGTATGTTCGTATGGACGGGGCTTTAAGTACAGGCAGTGAAGAAAAACGGTGTATGGATATCTATTAGTCTGAGGTCTGCACTTTTGGACTTCTTAGTGGAGGATGTCTTCTGTCTGAGGAATGATTAGGGCCAGAGAGTAACCAATATATTCCCCCTTCTGTACCTGCTGGCTACGGTGTTCCGGATTACCTTCTTTAGGAGCCACTTCTGGCTGGCACCATCAACGTTGATACAGACAGGAATTGGCTGCTTCGGGTTACCTTAAGTTTGCAGACACGGTGCGCCAAGAGAAACGCATGTTTGTAATGCGGAACTTGCTGGGCAGGATAGGCTACAGTTGTGGACACATGAAACAGCCACACTTGAAATGGGCCGCCCCCTCTTCGAGTTTATGGTATAGGATGAAACGACATATGGAGTGGCGCATCCTATTCTACAGTACGCTTGATAAGTGTGACTGTTTTATACGTCAGCAACTGTACAAATCTTGACCCATGCATGCCCTTATGTATATAACATTAGGGTTTACTATACACCGCATAGGGATAGAATGCAAGGAGGAGGACATTTAATTCTTTCTCTCTCTCGGCAAGATGTGGACAGGAATAGATATGTTTCACAAAGTTAAACACAATGTCTTGGATGCATCTTGTACAGTATAATTTTCCTTACATAAGTCATTATTATAAACCTTCATATTGCATAACTATTGCTTCTCTTTATATTAATATATCTTAGTACAATACATGAATATTATTTTTCCTTCCATTTACTAAAATACTGTAACAAACCCATTGACTGCCGGTATCAGTTTTTGTTATTGTATTTGTAATAATAACTCTAGATCTTATTATCCCAAAGGAAAATATCAAAACAAAAACAAAGGGTAATGACTGTAGTATCTGTGTAAAGTTGAGGGCCACTGCTTCCTCCAAACCATACTGCAAAACAAATTACTTAACTAATAAGGTATTACTGTAGCTTGTTTCCTGTTATGGTTTGAAGGGCTACCGACTCCTCCGTTTCTAAGCAAGCAGTGTCCTACTTCTTCACTTTCCATCATGACTAACTCTGAGTAATTATTTTTAAGGACCCTGTGATGTCGTTGGAATATTGAAGGTAACGTTACGAGTTCTTCAAACATTGCCACGAAAAACCCCCCACCAATATTGAAGTGAGCTTGTTTCGTGGCACAGTTCTAGTTGGGATGAATCAGAAACCACCAACTCTCATACACGATCACAGAGTCCTTAAATAAAGAGAAGGTAGTGACAATCAAGGGATTAGTTAAGCTTAATAAATTAAAGGTCCTGGGTTGGTGGAGCTTAAGTAAACACCCAGTTTAGTAAAGATAATGAAGTTTACTGAATATTTATGTTTATAAAAGTAGACACTTCTCTCAGATGCGCCGTTATTATTATCTACTGCTGTTGTCAGGAAAATAGTACAATAAGTTATTTTTTTTATATGTTCCGATACTGGACATAGGCTTCATGAAGCCCGTTACCGAGACCACACAAACACGTCACGACTTCGACCTGCCACCCAGCCACAGAGAGAGGGATGTGAGGCTGTATGTATCCCAAATACTGCGAATGTTTTTATGGTACAAGCGAGGGTGTTTTTTTATGACGTTCAGTGGTCTTATATAAAGTTAGCGCCTGAAACTCGATATGGAAGAACAAATATTTTCCTCTCACCTGAGCAGATTCGATCTTCCGACTTTCAGCCTCAGGGTACGAGTCCAGTAACTAACCACTCTGCTGGTCATTTGTATTGGCAGATTTACAA
Source organism: Petrolisthes cinctipes (assembly GCA_033782935.1). Classification (NCBI taxonomy): domain Eukaryota; kingdom Metazoa; phylum Arthropoda; class Malacostraca; order Decapoda; family Porcellanidae; genus Petrolisthes; species Petrolisthes cinctipes. Next base: position 98,500 of record JAWQEG010004201.1, read on the forward strand.
ACTCCCAGCCTCCTAAATAAATCAAAAGTGAAATAAAAAACTACAGTAATTAAGTATCAAATAAAATTAATACATATATACATAGGATAATTCACATACAACCTTCCCCTTTTGCTGGATCTGAAAACAATAACACAGGCATACATGATGTCCCAAAAAGGAGTTATTTCTTGTGGACATATTCAAATGGTACTGATTCATTCAAACAAAATAATACCGATCCTTCATTCCTACCGTGAGCTATAAGTCTGATTCAGGATATATTTTGGAGCAATCAGTAGCCGTTCAATTGTTTTCTTTCACGCAGGATTTTACCACTTAAGATTATATTGTTGGTGAATTGGGAAGCTACTGATTTCTCCAAACTAATCCAAGAAATAGACACCCTCAAAGTAGGTACTTCTTTGTTGTTACACAGTTTAGAGGAATCAGTAGCTTTTATTTTCTTCATCTTTTAAAATGTTCTCGCTAGATTTTAGATGGTCAAGTTATTACAAGGAAAATAAAATATAACTTACAATTAAGATACATTTGATAATTAAAATATTCTTACGTAAACATCTGAATACTGGCAGAACTTCTCCCGCCAAGTCTAAATTAATGGAATGTTAAGTATTTATTGTCTTTTCAGTTATTTTTTTCCTCTCCACCCCCCTCAACTCTTTCTCTTTCAGTCCCCATTCTTTTTTCTCCCCCCCCCCAACTTTTTTCCTTTTCTTAGCTCAATTCCCCTCCCTTTCCATTCTCCTGACTCCTGTTCCCTTTTTGGTTCCACTCCCTTCCAGTCCTAATCCCTATCCCTTTTTCTCTGACATCTCCTTATAAAATGGCTTCACTTCCCACCTTACTTTCTCTCTTTGCTCCACTCTCCCCCCCATTTTCCTTCTCTTAGCTCAACTCCCCTCAATTTCCACTCTCCTGTTCCCTTTTTTATTCCACTTTCCCCCCCTTTTCTATATGGCTCCCCTTCTCTTCATTCCAATCTCCTTTCTCCCTTTTCAACCCATGCCTCCTTCTCTCACCATTTCTGTTCGTATCTACCCTCCTTCCCTCCACTCTTCTCCCTTTCCTTTATTGTACTCATCATGCTAAGGATATTTACTTATACATTTTTATTACAGTGGTATTAAAAAAAAAAGTACCATATTACCCATACATCTTTCATTACAATAGTATCATATAAAAACTAGCAGCACACGACGATATTACTTTCCATACGTTTTTTTATCAGTTCAGGATGCTATATACTGTATGCACTTTTGATCCAAGAGGTAGAATGAGAAAATATTAACACAAAAGGATATTACTCCCACATATTTCATTAGTGGTAAGGTGAAAAAACAGTAGCACTTAAGAATATTACCCATACATTGTTTATCATCAGCTGAGGATATTACCAATACTGTATATAGCACAGTAGTAGATGATGTAAAACAGAAAAAAACTGTGTTAGGTCAGAATGGTCTGGCAGGCAAAAGAGAGAAGGAAGTAGAGAGGAAAGATAAAAAGCACAAAGAAAACAAAAACTTATAGGAGTGAAAGGATAGTTGAAATTGTAGAGAGGAAAGGATCATCTTATGGGTCCCAGTAAACCTCAGCACAGACTCTATCCTTTCCACTATGAACCAGCAACTTGCATCAGCGGTGAAGAACTTTGCAGCCTATCCCTCGGCCTCCTCCATACTCTTCGGATATAACCTTGCAAGTAGAGACAGCCTCAGGTAAACAAGCCACATGGCCACGTAGCTGGAGTTGGTGTTGTCGGATAAAGCTGGTAATGTAATAATAAGTCTGGAATCAGTCTTATGGAGTTATCTCTGGTTGGATCCCAGGGTTCTGAACATACACTTAGTACTAAAGGAATCGAGAGGAGTACTCAAGGTGTTAGTGCAAATCAAGGTCATACAGGTGTGAGATCAGGAACACTAAATCTTGGTTTAAATCCTTGGTGTAACTTTGTCATGAAGATATGACTTGTAAACACATTTTTTGTTTCATCATGTCCAAAAGTACAGAAGTTATTGTTATCTTTTGGTAATGTGATGAACTTTACACTGCTGTTTTTTTCTCTTCAGTGATTAAAACCCATGATGAAAGAATGTATTGGTATACCCGGTACATCAATGCTGTAAAAAATTGAAAGCCATGTTAATGTGACTATTCATTGACATTTTTTTTCTCACTTTTTCCCGTGATAGAAGAAAATTAGTTTGTTGCTGTAATTTCTTCATTATATTTAACAATTTTATACCATATACTTTGTTATTTGATCCCTCAAAATACTGCAAAGACCATTAGTAATATTATTGTTATTTTTCTTTCAGCTGGAAGTATATACTTACATAAACTTTATTATGACATAAACAGGAGATGAGTTTGGATTGATTGATAGATTGATTGATGGATATTAGGTGCAGCAACAGCAAGGTCATATAGCACCAGAAGAAAGTGATAGAATGGTAAGACAGCAAGCCAGAAGGAAACAACAAGAAAAGAGGGACAGTTGAAGAACTGAAAGGGAGTGGCTGCTGCCGAAGGGGCGCCAAAACCCTTAAAATATTACCCACATCACTCCCCTCCTACGGGGAGATGGGTTTGGAGCATCTGTCTTGCTATACATGAGAGTCAAGAGCTGTGAGTGGGTGAAAGGTTGCTGCAATTGACAGTCCAAAAAGAGAATTGATTATATTTGTATTTGTGGACTATCAATTCGTGTGGACTATCAACCTTGCATTAGAAAAAGTCTGTTATTGGCCTACTTGAGAAAACGGCCCTTATTGCAAACATCTTCCCTCCCTTTTACTATTATCCATTGCACAACTTTATATTTAGAAGGTAAATTAGAATGAAAATATCAACAAATTGTAGAATACTGATTCCTCCAACCAGACCCAAGAAACAGATTACCAAGGAAAGTATCGTCATGATTCTTGTACACCTTCCAAGAATCATTAACCACCACTTTGCTGATTGGCAACATTTACTTCTCTTTAAGGGAGTCTTCTGTTATTGGGCATAATGGGGGCTACTGATTCCTCCAAAGTATGCATCTAAACAGGCTACTTATGTGTACTATTAGGAGAGTCTGTTTTGTTGCATTGCATGGAGGGTTACATAGACTCCAGTTCACTCTCAATAGAAGGCCCACTTAATGAGATATATACTTTTTTGTTTCTACGTGTACGTGGATTTGAAATAAGTGCTTGGTAGTGGTCACAGCTGACATGCTTCTGTGTTTGAGAGGGTAAGCCTGATATGGATGATTTTAATAGCCACTGATATACACAAACCTCAAACATTAAAAATATGCCAGGAAATAGGTTACTTCTGTAAAATGTTGTGGGATTTGTTTTGTAGCACAGTTTGGAGGAATCAGTATCCATCCAATTTGATTACAAGAAACCATTCATTTCCTTACAATGGGTAATACACCAGTACATTTTCCTTTCATCCTCTGTTCTTAATTATGTATCTAAGAACCTCAAACAACAAATTGGAGGAAGGAATGAGAGAGGACCCCTTAATAAATTTGACCAGAAACTTGAGGAAAATGTACAAGTATGATACTGGCCTTAAAAAGATGTCCATGAGAATGTGTGTGCAAGATATCACGCGTACAGTTCATATTCATGGCAACAAAGTACAGATGGTATATATAATTCTTTTGTATGTACAGTACAATATCTGCTACAAGTGTAGGAGATGTGCATGGATCACTTAAAATATTATTAATTATTGATGGCAATTCCTAAGTAACACGTGTATTGATCAAGGAGTTATTGACGAGCTTCCAGACACAACTGACCCATACGCTATCACTGCACACCATCAACAATCTAAGTAACAGACCAAGCACCATCAATGCTGTATTCTAAAGTTCTGATAATTTACAGGATTCCCTTTTCCCACGTTTTACTATTACATATTCTGACAGCATATTTGGGAATTAGAAAGGTCAGAAATCCCTTGAACCTAAGAATAATATTTTTTACACAGACTACAGGACATGCCGTATGTTTTAAGGGTCGTCATTTGTTAATGGCGATACGGAGGGAAACCAATATTACTCCAAACTATATATCATACACAACAGATCCCTCTGTCATATATCGAGGCACCAGTTTGTTTCCTGACACAGTTTGAAAAAATCAGCAGCAATTAGAGTCACCACAACAGATGGCCCCTTCCCTTAAGGACCCTATGATCGTGTACGAGAGTTTCTGATTCCTCCTTACTATGCCACGAAATAAGCTCCTTCAATATAGGTGGTGTTTAGTGGCATAATTTGAAGGACTCATTTACAGTACCTTCAAGTTTCTGACTACATCACGGTCCCCTTAAGATAGTAAAACTAGTCCTGCAATGTACCTTATTATTATTATTACTAGACTGGATTCATAATTAACGCTGGGAGAGGTGTGCCTGGGAGCGTTTCAGTTGACAATATACAGGTTAGCAAAATATGGTCCAAGTAGTAGGAGACATGATGGGTGTAGGAATGGTTTGCGTAGTTGTCTCAATGTATTGTGATGGTGAGTGAGGGAGGCAGGTGGGTGGGTAGGTGGGTGAGTGTATGTAGTTGTGAAGGAGGTACTGTATGTGCTGATGTTGTTGTTGTTGTTGTTGTTGTTGAAGTTCCTCAAGCTGTCTGGCCGAGCAGCCCCGAGCTCCTGAGGAAGGCCATTGCCTGAACCGGGCTTTCCCACAGTGCCCTCAGAGAGTGTATGTTGTGTTGTTGGCGAGTGTGGTTGTGTGCGTTGCAGTCTTCAATAATGTGTTTAATAGAATGGGGTGCTGTGTTGCATCCCGGACAGGCATCCGCAATGGCTCCATCCAGCCTCTTCTGATATGTCAGAAGGGCCGGGTGGTGGCCACACCGCATCCTGGCCAGGTGGACTCTGTCCTCACGGGGAAGGGAGGATTCGGATGGGTGGATGTCAGGAGGTTGTGCATGCAGCTGGGTGTTGTTTTTGAGTGTTTGGATGGATTAGTGAGTGATTTGAGTATGGATGTGTTTCTGGAGATTGGTTTGGGGTGGACAGGGTGTAAGAGATGATAGTATTTGTGTATGGTATCGTGTACTGGGTGTTGTTTTGATGTTCCTTGGCATGTGTGGGTGTTGTGCCATGTAGTGTAGTGGGTGGTGTGGGTTTGTGGAGGCTGCAGCAAGTGTTTGTGTGCCTCTCATGTCAAGATGGTCCTTGATTTTGAGGACTTTGGTTTCATAGTGTAGGTGGTCTGTAGGTGTGGTAGCTGTGCAGCCTGTGTTTGTCTTTAGGGCTCTGTTCTGTATGGTTTGAAGGGTGTTGTGATGAGTCTCAGCAAGGTTTGAAGCCCAGGCAGGGCTTGCATAATCCATCACTGATTGAATATATTGTTTGTATACTGTGGTTGTGGTTTCTTTGTTGCGTCCAAATGTTGTGCTGGCAAGTGATCTGAGGGCTTTAAGTCTTTGCATGCATTTGTTTTTGATGGCCGTAATATGTTGTTTGAATGTCATGGATGTATTGTATGTTATGCCAAGTATTTTGGCTGTGTGTGTGTGTGGTATAGGTGTGTTGTTTATGGTGAGGTGTGGTGTGTAGCGGTGTTCTGCGTTCCAGTTGGTGAGAAGGGTGACAGTTGACTTGGTTGGTGCTATTTTAAGTCTGTTTGTGGTGAACCAGGCATTAAGTGTGTTGAGGTAGGGTTGGAGGATGAGAGTGGCTGTGTCTGCGTTTCTGTGTGTGCATGTGAGAGTTATGTCGTCTGCGTAGGAGGCTATGTGTATTTGTGGTGCCTGGGGTGTTGGTATGTCGTGCATGTATAGGTTGAAAAGGGTGGGTGAGAGTACAGAACCTTGGGGGACACCATTGGTGAAACTTTTAATGTTAGATGACTGACCAGCAAATGTAACATGGGCTACTCTTCCTCCCAAGAAGCTGGCCAGCCATCTTTTGGTGTTATTATGCATGTTTGTGTTGTATATTTTGTTTGTGAGGTTGTGGCGGGGGATGGCATCAAATGCTTTACTAATGTCCAATGTAACTAAGAGTGTTCTGTGTGGGGGTTTATCTGAGTTGATGCCATCAAAAATTCTTTGTGTGAGGTCTTTAAGAAGGGTGTTTGTTGAGTGTAGCGGTCTGAAGCCATGTTGTGAAGATGCAAGGGGGATGTGTGGTGTGATTAGTTTAATGATGAGGCGCTCAGTGATTTTGGAGGGGGTACAAAGGAGGGTGATGTGACGGTGTGATGAGGGTAGTGTGGGATCTTTGTTTGGTTTGGGGATGGTGATGATGTTTCCGTGTTTCCAGATGTTGGGTAATGTGTTGTGTGAGTAGCTGTAGTTTGCTATGTTAGTGAGTGCTTGTATGCCTTGTTGTATTTCTTGTAGCTGTCTGATTGTGATCGTAAGTGAGGGAGGCAGGTGGGCAAGTGTTGTTATGAGCCCAATGTATGAAGACCAACCATTATTACTGGTTCCTCTTCAGAGAAATATTATTATGTTCAAGGTATGTAAAGGGATAGTCTGAGTTGAGTAGGGTGTGAGCATATTCTGTTGAGCATATGAAAAGTTATATTGTGAATAGTACTATGTGTAATTGTGTGGGTGTGTTGTGAGTAAAAGTAAGTGTATTGGTGTCTGTATGTTGTTAGTACAGTATGTGTAGTAATATGGGTATGTTATAAAACACAATTATGTTTAGTAGTGCAGTAATGCTGTGAGAATCATTGTGTGTATTGGTGTGGGCATGCTGTGAGAACGTGTGTGCGTGTGTGTTTGTGTGTGCTCAGGAGGTGGCAGAGGCAAGATGGTGTGAGGGAGTAGCAGCAGCTGTTGTTGCTGTCGTCGACCCTAAAAATGGCGGGAAAACAGCCATCGCGCCGTCCTCCTCCTCCTCATCTTCCCCCCCGTTGTCCTGACGCAGATGTTGGGCATCAGACGTATGGAAGGAAGAGGACCTGTTGTGACTGGCGACGCCCTGTGTGTGCCAAATATTCCTCCTTCCCTGCATGATACAAGTCGGGGGTGGGTTGTGCCGGGTGAGGGAGTGGAGGAGACAGGTGTGGGCATAATGATGACGAAGGTCCAGTTCGGTCACAGTCTCAAGGAAGCGACGCAGGGGCAGGATGTGGCTCTCCTGGGCCGTCCATAGCGTGTTGAAATCTTCGAGCACGTGGTGGAGGCGGGTTGGCCGGGGTAATGGTAGCTTCCCCCACTTGTGTAGCATCTCAGCCTCTGTAACAACATGCCATGGATTGAGTGACTGGTTGGATAATTGATTGTTTGGTGTAGATTGAGTAACTTAGTGTAACTTGAGTACCATAACTTAGAAGAGCTGCCATAGTGAATAATCTTAGTTGGTCAAATATATCATAAAGAGATAAAGAGAGTCAAGATAATTATAGCTAAATTTATACAGAATATTGAGACAGAAAGAGCGACCAGCATACAAAATTCCAGTGTTTGAATTTCCCTAAAAGTTGGTAGTCTTGCTTTATATATGTAAAAATGATACTGTATAGCTATGTAGTATAAACAGTCTGTCAAGAATTGGATATATAGAAAGATGGACTGTTTGATGGACATATAGATAAAAGGAAAGAGAGGGAGGGAGGGATTGATAATATATAAACTGCATATAAACAGGCAGATACAGAGATAGATAGATTAACAGAGATAAACATACATACAAAAACCCGATGGAGAGAATGAGACAGAGCGAAAGTGACAAAGAAAAAAAACTAAGCCCACCCACCAGTTTAAAGCCATTGATAAAGAGACAAACAAACATACAAAAAAAAATTGACAGGCCAAAACCAAAAAAAAAAAAAAAAAAAAAAAAACATACACACACAAGCCCACCCACCAGTCGAAAGCCGTTGATAAAGAGACAAACAAACATACAAACAAAAATTTACAGAACAAAACCAACAAAAAAAAACAACACACACACACAAGCACACCCACCAGTCGGAAGTCGTTGGTAATAGTAGAAGACTGGGTGGAGAAAGTTGGATCGGTGTGCCTCGAGGGGATCGCCCGTGGCCCTGTCCGTCCTGAAAGTGTCCTTGTCCGGCCCAGAGAAGTCCGGTCCGTACTCCATAGTCAACACCATCACCTCCCCGGCACTCCTACCAGTCATCTCCTCTACCCGCGCCAACAGCTGCACAGGGAACTCCTCCAGAAACTCAAAACTCTGCCCCTCACTGCACAGGAAACAAGAATGAAGAAATGAATGAATAGAAAAATGGATAAACATATAAACTCTGACCCTCACTGCACATGAAACAAGAATTAAGAAATGAATGAATAGAAAAATGGGTAAACATAATTATAAACTCTGCCCCTCACTACATAATATAAAACACTTATGTGAAATCTGGCCCTTACTACATGAAAACAATAATAAATACTGTATATGAATTACTATAATTGATAAATGGGTAAATATATATTTTTTTAAAATTTGATTATCAATAATTACGTCTGAATAATTAATGCATAAAATTGAATAAATTAATTGTTGGCTTATAACTATTATAATCATTCAAGAAACAGATATATTCACTGATAATTAAATTATAGTTAAATAATGAATAAAAATACATGAACATTTTATGAAGTAGAATGCCATGCTGAAGGGAGTGTGAATGGGGAAGAAACAACCTCGCAAGGACCACCTGATCTGTTGCTATTTGGCAGTCCTTTGTAATCTTCCTCCTCTCTCTTTTCTTTTACCTCTCCTCTTCCTCCTTCCCTTCTCAACTCCCCTCCTCCCCTTCCTTTAACCCACTTCTCCATTTGCACTATATTGTAATTATATTTCTTTTTCTCTCCTTTTCTATTCTTTTCTCCCTCTCTTCCTCATCAACCAATCATCATCTGCATCTCCTCCTCTCCTCTAGCTTATCTGTATCCCTGTTTCCTATCTTCACTTGCTATTTTCCCCATATAACATCTTTAACTAATCTATCTATCTCTCCAACATATCCAACACTAAATCTCCCTTCCTCTTCC